>JAXQQM020087130.1:57500-307442 GCA_034641835.2 Pinus albicaulis
TGCAGCTCCTCCATCTGAGTCTGAGCCTGCTCCTGCTCCTGCTCTTGCTCCTGAGTCTGAGCCTGCGCCTGCTCCTGCGCCTGCTCCTGAGCCTGCGCCTGCTCCTGCGCCTGCTCCTGCGCCTGCGCCTGCTCCTGCTCCTGCTCCTGCTCTTGCACCTGAGCCTCAGCCAGCGACCACGACCGTGACCTTCTTCATGCACGACGTAGTTGGAGGATCCAATCCCACAGCGAAGCCCCTCTCCATGTCAGGAGGCAGCACCACCTTAATTAATCGCAATGGATTAATACCTCCTATTACTTCTGGAGGAGGCCTTCTTAATGGCGGTCCTCTCCCACTCACCTTTCCCCAGAGTCCTCTACTCAATACTCAGTTTCCTGCTACATCCGTTAACCCAAATGGATTTATTTCCTCTGGTAATCCTTCTTTTTTGAATGGAGTCGGCCCCACCATTTCTACAGCTACTGGTGCAGGCTTGCTTAATCCCTTACTTCAGAACGGCCCAGTTCTCCCATTAACGTTTCCAAACGGCTTTGTACCATCTTCTTCCACTAATCCTCTCCTTAATGGAATCGGCATTAATGGGCAGAACCTTCAGTTTAATCAATTCCCAGCAGCTCTTAATTTTCCTTTCACCTCTCAGCAGGGTATTCCCTTACTCAATTCTCCTAATTTACTTAACCCACTACCAAATTCGCCGTTTCCCGGAGCTGGAACACTGGGCGCAGCCCCACTCCCATTGAATCAGCAGAGCGGTCAGGGTCAGGGCTTGGGCAGTAGCAGCAGTGAGGTTATAGTGATTGAGGATCCCTTGACGGAAGGGGCGGATGAGTCTTCTGGTTTGATGGGTAAAGGGGTGGGATATTACATGGCGTCTCCTAAGGATCCCAAAATCCTCCTCATGACATTTACTGCGAAATTTGAAGAAGGATCGGAATACGAGGGCAGCACCATCGACTTCTCTGGCGAAGACAACACTGCGTTGCCTGAGCGGGAGATCGCAGTAGTCGGGGGAAGCGGTAAGTTCGAAGGGGCGAAAGGCCACGCCGTGATGGAGACTGTTTCCAACACCGCCGATGAAACGGTGCTCAAGTTCATCGTCAACCTCACGTATTAGCTGTATATCGCAATTTGTTTGACCATCTAATCTCTGTTTTTCTTAGTGTACTCCATGTAAATCTATGATGTGCATAAATGTTATTAAGATGTTAGGACATGCCCTTCGGTGTGGTGCAATGTGTATAACTGTTCTTTGAGGAGGGTGGTATTCACTTTGGACCATGAGAAGGGAGTCAAAATTCAACTCCAGTGTATATAGTCTTTACCCATCCATCTAAGTGAATGAGGAGGTTAAAGGGACTTTGTAATTTTGAGTTTTTTTTTATGTGTTTATCATCCTTGGCATTTGATTTTAATTTTTTCTTAAACTATTAATAATATTAAAATTATTAATTTTAATATAAATTTGATTTTACATTTTGTATGATTTAATTATTAATATTTTTAACTTTATTAATTATATTTAAATTAAAATCTATTAAAATAAATCATCATGCTTTGTCAATGTGCATTCGCATGGCTTTTCCTAACCATCACATTTTTCTGAATTTGATTTTACATTTTGTATAATTTAATTATTAATATTTTTAATTTTATTAATTATATTTAAATTAAAATTTATTAAAATAAATCATCATGCTTTGTCAATGTGCATTTGCATGGCTTTTTCTAATCATCATATTTTTCTGAGCATTTGTGTCGGAATATTTTTCTGAGCATTTGTGTCGGATTTTTTTTTTCTCGAATATCTTATATAGACATTATTATAATTATGAATCAATAAAAATAATTTAGAATATTAAAATATATATGATGGATGGAATGAGACAAAGAGATTTAACATTAAAAAAAAATGGGATATTGAGATATGTCTAATTGAACATTGAAAGAGATTTTGGCAAGCTTATTTGGTGGTGAAAATTTGTCAACAATATTAAATGTCTTGCTAAGAGCAGCTTTTATTTTTTTATGTTTATTAACAAAGTTTCTACTTGGGATGTCATGCAACGCAAGTTTAAAATAAGTTCAAGATGGTGTAGTTTATGCTCTTTCTCATATTTTCATAAGATGTCCTTTCAAAATTTAGTTTTGGATTTTTTGCTACTTGGTGTTGGGTCAGGATTGTGTTTGAATTGGAATTCAATTGAAGAGCTTTGGAGAAATTCGAGTTTGGCTTTCACAATTAGGAACTCCAGGCCTTACCTTTAATAATTAGCTAGGGAGTTTGGAAAAATAAAGATATATTCTAAGATTTTCCTTCCACTCTTATGCGAGTGGTCAGGGAGGGTCAATCGATCTTGGGCCTTACCTTTAATAATTAGCTGGGGAGTTTGGAAAAATAAAGTATATTTCAAGCTTTTCCTTCCTCTCTTATGCTAGTGGCTAGGGAGGCTCAAGCGATCTTGGAACATTTCGCCCAAACAAAGAACAACCCTCCACATCAATGCATCATAGTTGAAGAACTTGTAAAATTGATTCCATGGACATATTTTGACAGGGCATCTTAAGATGATAGCCAACTTATTGGTAGGGGTGAGGAGGGGAATGGGGAATTTTGTACTTAACCTCTCCACGAAGCACTTGTTCCAAATTAGAATAAGTTTCAGAAGAGAAACAAACAATCATTTGGGTTGAGAAATTTGTGAAAATTCATAAATTTTTGGAGACTCCTTATTAGTAGTAAATTAGTTTAAAAGAGCTCAACAGTGCAAATACATTTTGCTTATTCTTGTGGTGGATGAAGTAAACTTCACATCGTTTGAAATCATGATGCGATATGGAAAAACATAATCATATAGGGTAATAAAAATCTCCTTTAAATTAATCTCAGACTTAGTTTAAGAATCTTAATTTTTAATATGGTGCGCCCATATATTTCAATTACCATGCAATAAATAAGTCGTGCTAGCTTCAAATTGCCCAATACTGTGGGATTCATTAAGGGCTCTTAGACGTAATCAATTTATTGAACAACGAATAATAGTGGAAAAATTGAAGTAAAAGTTGATGTTTTCCCTCTTTCACTTTTATTAATTTTATTTTAAAATTTTAAATAAAATTTAAATTTATTTGTTATTAAAGTGGGTGAAAAATTAAGTAAAACATCCTCAAACTTTTTTTTGTTATAAGAATGGCAATACAATCTGCAAATGTGTTGTGCTAATTTCAAATTGTCCAATGATTTGGGATTCATTAAGGGTTCTTAAATCTAATCAATTTATCTAACAATGAGTAATATTGATAAAAAATGAAGTGAAACTTGACGTCTTATCTCTTTCACATTTATTAATTTTATTTTAAAAATTTTAAATTATTGGTTTTCCCAGGGGGTAAAATCCTGAGTAAAAAGTAGCAAACCCATTTTTATTATAACAATGCCAATACAATACGCAAATGTGTTTCTCATAGCTTTCATTTCCAATTGTAGGAAATGCATTTCCGAGATGTGTGTGTTTAGCGGAAAACACATTTCAAGGCTATACGACATGCGTTTAATGAATATTACAAAGAGTAGAACAAAAACCCGCGCAGTAGAATAACGTTAAATAATAAAAAAATACAAACAAAAAATTCACATTTTCATTATTTTAGTATTCTAGAGCTTTCAAGCCCTAGTGCAAATTTCCCTTGTGTGAAGCGCCTTACTATCGATGCTCCGATTGCACACAATGCTGTCGTCCATTGCCCACCTTTTGGAGTTTGAATTTTGGAAAACGGTGGGCAAATTTAGTTTTGCAAATTATTCAGAAAATATGTCTCCTTGATGCCCAAATGTACAAGTATTTTATTTGTTTCTCCATAATTAAAGTTTTTAGCGGAATAGATTTCTCAAAAAACTTAAAATTTACCCTTTGGTTTTAAAAAATAATAATTTCCAACACAATGCGCTTGAGCCGTTTGGCTCACATTGGTTCGTGGTGTTGCCTATAAATTTATACGCCGCACTGCAAACGGTGCTAATGGAAACTGTGTCGGTTTTGGTGCGGTAACGAAAACGCACACCGTGTTTTTTAAAAAACTTATATGGTGATCGATTGACTATGTACCATTGTCGGGAGGGCGGTGCGCTAACCAAACTATGTGCCCTGGGGCGGATATTTTAGTCAGTGCACCGCCCTCCGGACACTGGTACATATTCAACGGTGCGTTCATTTAAATGACCGCACTATTGACCATGTATTGATTTTAGGAGGGTGGTGCACTGACTAAACTATCCACCCCGGGGTGCATAGTTTGGTCAGCACACCGTCCTCCCGACACTGGGACATAAGCAAAGGTGTGGTCGATTAAATAACCGCAACGTTGACCATGCACTGGTGCCAGGAGGACGGTGCGCTGACAAACCTATCCGCCCTGGGGCGAATAGTTTGGACAGTGCACCGCCCTCCCGACACTGGTACATAGTCAACGGTGCAGTCGGTTAAACGACCGCACGGTTGACCATAAATTGATGTTGGGCGGTGCGTTGAACTAACTATCCGTCCGTCCTAGGATGGATATTTTCATCAACGCACTGTAGGGGATATTACATTTCATGTTTTGTAGTGTGTTACAAATTTCCAAGTGCACCGCGGTCGTTGCGCGATCAAAACATATGCACCAGTACTGGTGCATGCCTATTTTTTTAAGTGCATTGACTGTTTTTTTCTTCAAAAACTTATATATATATATAGGTATCATTTAATTAAAAAAATGTATTTAATATGTGAATCATTAAGCGACGTCAAAGGAGAGAAGAAATGGATCAACAAGAACATATGGCGAACTAGTATAACGTGCTTCACTTGTGGGAGGCACGAGAGAGAAAGTGACTTATATATCCTCGCACTATTATGGCAGCCACCTAGTTTCTCATAAGGGATGTAGGTCTCCTCAAGTTCTACGAGGAGGCTACATCCCTGAAGGGCCATAATGGGTTATTGTCACAACTCATCTTCAAGTGGGATGCCCACCGACAAGCTTTCCGGATTGGTCCTAAATAGTGGTACATGCCCACATCCATGAAGGGCCATAATGGGTTATTGTCACAACTCATCTTCAAGTGGGATGCCCACCGACAAGCTTTTCAGGTTGGTCCTAAATAGTGGTACATTCCCACTAAGGAGGAAATATATTTTATTACTGGAATATCTAGGAGAGGGCAGGTTTTTCCCTTGTTCCCAGAGGTCCCTGACGATTATGCAACAGGGAATCAGTTGGTGTACTCTCAGAGATACATTAGCGCCGATATACTTTCTCCTGCATATTTTCAGGTCTCTAGTGGTCAATTACGTATTGCTTCATTTGGTGGTGAGGAGGTGAGGTGCCTCAACTATTGTTGACGACCATTACACACCATACTAGTGATGGGAAACAAATTATTTGTCCGCTTTTATTTTATGTTGATTCTTTATTATAGGTGCCACGACTTGTGAGGTGGTCTGTGATTTTTTTCTTTTTGCAGTAGTTTTGTACATCATTAGATAGATGTTGTTCTCAGGCACATGGGAGGGTGAACTTCCCTTTTTCTTAAGAGTTTTTTTGCTTTTTTGTTTTTTGTGAGGTTTCCAGAGACGAGGCCTACTTTTGTTTGACATTCTCGTAGGCCGATGTTGCACGTACGGATGGAAATGTGGGGCTAGATGATGCCCAAGAGGGGCGAGTATGACTTTTCTGCCAGGATATCTCATGATGCACTAGAGTTTCTGTTAGCGCTCAAATCTACCTCAGGCTGAAATAAGGTAAAACTCAAGGCTACATCAAACCACGCTCAGCCTCGTAGCTAGCCCTACGAGGACAGGAGAGGGCTCTCTCCGGGTCTGTCTCGGCAAATGTTTTCAGAGGGGCTGAGATGACTTACAATGAACAATGAATACTGATTTTAGGCTAGTAAAGAGATAGGAATGTTTGAGTTTGATTTTTTGGGTTTTCGTTGGAGAAATGGGGAAAAAAAAATTTGGGTCCGGGGATAAGGCCAGATCTTTGCAGAATTCGAGTTGGGGCGAGGTAGGCAATAGTCTTAATGCTTTTGATTGGATATATGGATGGATCAGAACGAAAAGGAGCTAAAAAGGGCAAGGATGAACATGGATCCTTTTCAAACAGGCGAAAACATGAAAAACTAAATGAATTCAAAGGTAGAGCACTGCGAACAATGGATTCAACCTCATCTACTCATTCATTTAATTTAAGAAGCATAAGTGAGAAATGGCATACATTAAATATGAAGGAACTTACAATAAACTGAGAGAAAACACCATTAAGAACAGAAAGCCACAAGAATCCCAACAGGTGCCGCAAAACCTCTGATCTTTCCTTAGCCAAAATATGAAAAATATGTACAATGTGTGCCAAAGTTTCCCAAGAGTCCAACCTGTAGAATGTCTCAGAAATTACAATATATAGATCACTCTAACCCCTTCCCATGCCTCTAGGGGTCGAATTCCTTCTTCAGGGATCAGTTTCAACCAAATTCTAATCAAGGAGCTAAAATCTAGGCAGCTAACAACTTGCCTCTAAAAGAGTGGAAACTGATTCATTTACATGATTTTCATTTTTTTGAGAGTGAATCTTCTAGAATAGGTAAAAATGAGCCAAAGTTACATGCCAACCATCAATTTACATCATGAAAACCCAAAAATTTCATCCACAAGCAAAACTGGTCCCAACTGGCCGAAATTCTGAGCTGGAAGTTGAAAATTCAGCCAAAAATCTATGTGGGTAGCGCCCCTGAGCTGTATGGGTAGCGCGCCTTTCAGCCTGATTTTGAGGCACTTCCCAGCATCCAAATTGAGCTCATGATAGCTCGTTGGAAAGCCCTGGATGTTGGCTATCCAACCCAAGTGGAATTTCCCAATTGGAAGCTCATTTGACCCTCCAAAGCGTCATTCTCCCAGAAGTACTTCTTGCTGGTGCAAAAGGTGGCAGCAAGGTGGTTTTCATGGTGTTTTTGAGCCTTTTGACCATCCAGAATCTGATGAAATGCTTCAGAAATTCCTAAGGATGCATAACTTACCATGAAAAACTCAAAAATGCAAAGATTTCCTTCAGCAAGTGTCCCGAAAAAAATTGAGCACATTGACGCGCTACCCGTATAGCTGAAAAACCTATTTTTAGACCAAAATATTTCAAAACGACAAAAATTTCTCCGAATTTGCTGAAATTCGGAGCGAAGACCCTTCATCATGTATCATGCCCAGCCAACGACGCCTCAGCCAAAATCCAGAGTGGATCAGGCCTTTTCCGCCGTTTTAGTGCTTCGCTCAACCTCCTCTTCAGAATCTTCATTCTCGCTTTGCAGACATGCATACGAGCCCAATAATGACCTTTCATGTGGCGAAGCATGTCTTTGTCTCTGTTGGCCTTCTCAATCAACTTCTCCAAATGAATGTTAACCCATGTGAGTACAGAATCTCGATCAATTGGTGTCATGTCGCCGGGTCTCTTCCGGGCCAATTGTCGATCTTCACGGATTCGTCGCAGCTCATAAAGTGTGTGCTCATCCTCTAGCTGTTTGTTACACTGCTCCAGATAGTTTATCACCCACTGAGCCTTTTGCAATTTATCTTTCAGCGTGTCATTCTCGGCCCTTTTCTCCTGGATGATCTCTTTCAGTTTCGAGCTAGGAGAGCTCGCATCAACATCAATGATCGTGAAATCCGTGTCCCGGCCTCCTGATGGGCCCTCATCATGCATGGGATTCTTGCCCCTGTCCTGGATCTGTACCTGTGCTGAAGAAGAAGGCGAGACCCCTTCCACATCATGTGGAGATAATACTCGCTCTGCTGATGAAGTCGGCAAGACCCCTTCCACCCTGGGTGGAGATAATACTCGCCGTGTAGCTGCAAATAATGCCCTGTGGCCTCGCTGATATGTCACAAACAATGGAGCGCTGATATGCTCAATCTCAAGAATGCCAGGCTGGTGTGAAAGCTCTCCCACATCATGAACTACCTCGGGAGGCGGCTGTGACGCTGTGAAAAAGTCACGGGAGATGAAATCCTCCCAAGCGATGCCCTGCTGTGCCAACTGATGTAACACTATGATCTTGATCAAAGCGTAATGATATATACTTCTATGTTGCTGTGCTGGGCTCTTCTTCTGTACAAAAATCATCATCCTCTCTATGTTGCGATACATGAAGTACGGAATGTTCATCATATGTACCCTTGTGAAGTGCATCAACAAACGAACATGGTACGCAAAGAGACGCGAGAATCTGCCCTCGCAACTGAAATACCGAATGATGAGTTTCATCAGTGGTGCAAACTCATCCTTCAGGAATCTGAAAGGAAAAACTCTGCCCAAATGCCTCATATACCTAGGTTTGATGTATGGCTCATAGTGGAATTTCTCTAACTGCTGACGTTTGTTCCATTCCTCTCCTAAATTTGGTATGCCAGTGGCCTGAGCAATAGTCATTGGTGACAGAATGAAATCTACTCCAGCGAGATTTACACGGCCATCACGTAAATGTAGAACAAACAGACGAGCTAGTTCACGATGAAGCTGGGTTTGTGAAATCATTTCACAGAATCGAAAACATGACTGAACCTGAAAACAATCCATTGCAAGCGGACATGCCTGCAATTGAGCCAAAGAAGTAGGCTCCTCCCTGAGATGTTTACCACCCTTGCCACCTCTGTGAGGCCTCCGTGGCACATTACCCTCTGCTGTGGAATCACTGTCCGACTCCTGCTCATAAACTGACTCTGTCTCTGACATGGCTTTGAAAACAAGATATTTGCAATATGGATGCTGATATAGGTGCAGTGAAGGAAAAATTTTAATGTATGTTCAAAACCCAATAAATGTCACACATGTACCCAAGTATCACAGGAAAACAAAATCATAATGAGGATGGCTCTGTTTTAATGGCATAAAAACTATCACTGTTTTGATCACAAGTAAGTTTGACAAATGAATACCAAATGCAGATGTATGGTACAATTTTATAATGATGGCCAAAATTTGTCAAAGGAGCAACAAGTATGGGACTGTGTTTTATGAACTGGAGAATAGGGACAACATGACAATAACCATAGTGACACAAATGACCATGACAGTGGCAATAAAATGATGATGACAGCAGTGGTGGTATTATGGTGATGGAGGCTATAGACTAGTCAACATAAGACTGTGAAAAAACATGAAAGGGCATGACAACAGTGATAAGATGATAACTGAGGCGTGAGGATGATATACACAACGTGCTAGGGCATGAGCATATTTACCATTCAAGAGTTTTCAAACTTTTCATAAAACTGTCCATATATTCTCAAAACCCTCAAGGAATTAATTTGCATATGAATGTAGGGTTTATACATTTCTCTCCAAGGATGGCCCTTTCCAAACATCAATAACATCACAACCATATTAAAAATCTAATGAGCAATGATAAAAAACTGTTTGCAAGTTGCTGGAGTTGATTTGAAATGAAACTGGGTGCAAGAGAAAAATTTCTGGGCTCTGTCGCTATGTGGGTAGCGCCCCTGCCCAATGGGTAGCGCGCACCAAGTGGGTAGCGCCTGTGTTATTTAACACTGGCCGTGGCGTTCAAGTGGGTAGCGCGCACCAAGTAGGTAGCGCGCACCACGTATGGGTAGCGCGCACTACAAACTCTGTCGAGAACTCTGCTAAGCGCGATTTCGGCCCTCAACCACACAATTTCGACTTCTGCCTGCGGATTTCTTGCAAATGAATTTGTTTGCCATGTTTTATATATGAATAAAATATCTCAACAAATCGGATTTGATTTCAAATTTGTTTGATAACCCACTTTCATAATGTTTCTGAACTTTGACATTTGATCTTTTAATACAATGCTTCTCCTTTGGCTTTTCTGAGTTTTTGCACTGATAACTTTGCTGTCTTTTGCAGGGATCCGGAACTTGGCTTAGGAAAATATCAGAGGCTTGCACTGAAGCTTCTTATGATAAAATAAATACAATTATTACAAAAATGAAATTAGACAATTTCTAGTTCCAAAACAGAGTTTTGGACTAGAAATGTCTTCAAATACTTATGATAATAAAAATATGAAACGAGAACTTTTTGGAACCAACCTCATGGCCTGCAGGCTTTATGACATGTATGCAAAGGACTTGAAAACCCTAGACTCTAGGACTAAAGACTTTTTTTAATGAAAACAATCATTAATGACTATGAATGAAATGACGATGAACTTTAATGATTTTTGAGGAATTTTTAAATAGCCCTGCAGGTACAAGCATGAGGAAACACATGACAACCAGACCCCCTCGTCAGTCAATGGCATGCTCCTAGTGAAATGCAACGAAGTGGAACAAACGAGACACCTAAGAATGAATATGCAAAAAGTGAAATGATCTCTGACGGAGGGCTGTAACGACCGACTCTAACATTGGCTCCAATGGGGATGGTGGCTCCATGGAGATGCCAAGAACGGCAGATCTCTGGGGGAGTCAGACAGTGCCTTCATCCATTGGGCGATGGAGTCATTATTTCAACAAATAATACAAAACTTTCGAAACATTTATTGACTGCAAACTTGACTGAAAAGCGACTGAAACTTGACCAAAACTGACTCGATTCTAAAACTGAAAAGACTGATAAAACTGACTTAACAAACTTCAAACGAACCAACCTCCATCTCCAGAATTATAGCCTTTGCTCCGGGCCCCAGACTGAAGATGAGATATCAGTACACACTTGCAATAAAACAGAAGTAAAACGATATATACAATGATGATGAAATCAGCAGAAAATACTCAGAAGTGGTATCGCTTCAGCAACCGACCATTGATCGGTCCTCCAGGACAATCATCTCCATTCATTTCCTTGAGAAGAAAGGAATTTTGACCACGATACGCTGCAATCTTAAAAGGACCCTTCCATAGGTTTTCAAATTTACCATGCTTTCCCTTATCTTCATTCCGAGCATCCCATTTCAAAACCACCTCATCCAACTGAAACTTATCTGCTTTTTCCTTTTTGTCGTAAATCTTCTTTATGCGCTCCTGCAACTTGAAAGTATTTTGAAATACCTCCTCCCGTGTCTGCTGTAAATGAATCATCTGATTAATCCTCCGCTGCATGGGATCTTCCTCACTACCGGCTTCTTGAAGCAATTTGACCACCGGGACAGCAAGCGAAGTAGGAAAAACCGTGTCTGTTCCGTACACCAACTCGAAAGGAGACATGCCAATAGACTTTTTCTGACTTACTCTATCAGCCCACAGTGCATTCACTAATTTCTTGTGCTAGCCCTTTTTGTTGATTTCCAGCAATTTCTTAATGATATTCACCAAGGATTTATTTGAAGATTCTGCCAAGCCATTCCCTTGTGGATGGTAGGCAGTCGAATGTCCCAAGCTGATATTGTACTTATAGCAAAATTCAACCATCCTCTTAGACTTGAAGGCCGCTACATTATCTGTGATTATTTTACTAGGACACCCAAAACGTGAGAGAATATTGTTTTCAAGAAAAGAGATAATTACCGCATCCGTGGCCTTTCGAGTGGGAATCGCCTCGATCCATTTTGTGAAGTAGTCCGTAGCTGTCAAGATCCATCTATGCTGTCCGAAAGATGCTGGGTGGATTTCCCCGATAAAATCCAATCCCCACTGCTGGAATGGTGCACTAACTTCAATTGGTTTGAGAGGCAAAGGTTGTAGTTTCTACTTCCCCTCGAAAATTTGACACTCGTGACAATTCTTAACAGCCTTAAATACATCAGAAACAAAGAAGGCCAATAATACCCTGCCCTTAGAATCTTATTTGCTGTGGTCTTCCAAAACAAATGGCCTCCACAGTCACCTTTGTGAAAGCCCTCCAAAACTCTTTGAGCTTCTTCCTCTACCAAACAATTCAACAACACTCCCCGAGGGTCTTTCCAATACAATGCAGAATTCAGAATGCAAAATTTTGCAGCTCTCAACTTCAATGTTCTACTCTTATTTCTAAGCATCCCGGGAGGTGGAGACAAATTCTGAAGCACGTATAAAATGTCAGCATACCAAGGGGAAGAAACAAAAATATCAGATACCTGAACTGACGTACTTTCCTCATCTTCATCGGAAATGGCAGCGATCAAATTTATATCTAGAGCATGCAGATTTGTTTCAGCCATGAGCTTGGCAAGTCCTTGTCCTTTGATCAGCTTGGTCGGTTTAATCTCCACATCATATTCTAACAACGCAGCGATCCACTTACCCCGTCTTCCCTCTGGATCTGCCTGTACCAAAACATCTTTAACTGTTGCGTTAGGAACGTATGCTATAATGTGGGAATGAAGTATATACACACGGAAATATTTCAAGGCCTTTACAAGCGCAAGTGCTTGCTTCTCAATAATGTTGTATTTCAATGCTCCGTCCCTTATAATCCGACTGAAAAAGGAAATGGGCTTCTCAACTCCATCCCTTTTTTGCATTAAAACAGCTGCCAATGTGTGCTCAGAAGCAAAGGAAAACAAAATGAAGTCCTGTGTGTAGTCCGGGCTGATTAAAATAGGGGCTGAGGAAAGAGCTAACTTTACCAAATTGAATGATTTCACCGCCTCTTCTGTCCACTTTACCTGACTGTCCTTTTTCAGCATGTTCGTGATTTCTCTAAGATGCTCTGCAAGATTTGGAATGAAACGATGCAGAAAATTCATTTTACCATTAAATGACTGTATTTCTTTCTTGTTCCGGGGCTGTTCAATCTGTTGTATGGCTTCAACACGTGCAGGGTCAACTCGAATGCCATCTTTCGATATGATGTGGCCAAGGAGCTTGCCTTCATCCATGGCAAAAAGACTGTTCTTCGGATTCAGCGAAATGCCATATTTTCTGCACTTCTGGAAAACAATTTTCAAATGATATAAATGTTCCTCATCAGAATTTGAAAACACAGTTAAATCATCAAGGTAAACAACAAAAAATACATCTTTCTCGTTGGCAAAAGCCATGTCCATTGCACGCTAAAAGGTGGCGCCTGCATTCTTCAAACCAAACGGCATTTTTGCATAATGAAACATTCCCGAAGGAGTGGTGAACGCAGTCTTATCACGATCATCTTCATGCACTAAAATCTGATTATAGCCTGAATAGCCGTCGAGTAGTGACATCCTAGATGCTCCAACTACTCGCTGCAATATATGGTCCATTTTTGGCAGCGGATAATTGTCTTTTAATGATACCTTATTCAAATTTCTAAAATCGATACATAAACGGATCTCACCTGTTTTCTTTCTCACGGGCACCAGATTTGATATCCAATCTGAAAATCAGATAGGCACAATGATTCCTGACTTATACAACCTGTTTACCTCTTTTTCAATCGATGGTAGCAGCTTTGGATTGATTCTCCTCAACTTTTGACGGAAAGGCTTCTGATTTGGTTTGATGGGGATAGTATGCTGAATGATGTTAGTGTCATATGTTTTTAGATTTGAGTAATCCCACGCAAAAGCATCAGAAAATGAAGACAACAACTTCACATACTCAGCCCTTACCTTTGGTGACAATGACTTTGATAAATTAACCATCTTGGGATTCTCAGTTGTCCCAATATTTACCTCCTCAACACCTTTCTTAGTCGGCCTCAATGTCGGTTTGCGGGCTACATCGTCTTGATCAAACAATTCTTCCAAAGGAATCAATCCCTTAGGAATGATGTTACCTTTAAGTTGCAGCACTTCCATTTGGTTTATTTGTATGTCATCATTACCATCATCATGTTCTGTATCTATGGAGGTATCTTTAAACTTACCCTTATTCTGCAGAAATTCACTAATGTCCTCATCATCCTGAAAGACTTGCCAATATCGCTGATTGTCTGGAACGGTGGGGCGGTGTTTCACATGAATCTCAAACTTGTTGCTGGAATTCATTAAAAATTTTAAATTGCTTGCTGCCTTAGCAAGTCCATCAACAACACCATTTTGTATGCGAGGCACACATGTCAAGGTATGATCAGAAAATAATTTCAGAATGTCTAAAACTGCATTGCGGTAAGCCCTCATGCGAGGATGCTTGGCCTGAAACTCACCTTTAACCTACTTTATCACCAACTCTGAATCACCATACACTGCAATCCTTTTCGCTTTCAGCTTTTTAAGAATTTTAAGGCCAGCAATTAGAGCCTCATATTCTGCTTCATTATTAGAACAGTCAAATGAAAGTTTGTAGGAACACACTCTCACATTGCTTGGAACCTTATCCGGAGCGGAAAATGGACTACGAATCCAAACACCAATTCCAGCACCATCACTACCCACTGCGCCATCAAAATCCATGGTCCAAAGACCATCTTCATCTTCCTCTAAATGCTGAAATTGCGCCAGCTCTATTTTTTATGTTTGCTGCCCATTGTCTTTAGCTGATTGCTCCACAATAGCTTGTTTTTCTCTTCTTTCCTTTTTCAAAACTTCTCTAAAATTCTCAGTGATTTCTGGTATATCTTCCGCCTGAACTAATTGACTATCTATATCATTAAAACTATCAGCAAGCAACACAAACGACTCTAAGTCGGTATGTACATAATTTACAGGATGATTGATTGGCTTCTCCTTGCTAGTTATCATGTATTTCATCTTCTGCTCTCGATATAACTTTCTCATTTGACCGAAGACTGGAATTGTAGCATAAGAGAAATCTAGCTGAAGTGTACCTTTCAACTTTTCCCCCCAAGATCTTGAAAGGAGCATACCAAATCGCGGAGGAATGTCCGCCACCACCACGTCCATTAAGACATTCTTCGCTGGAATTTGATCTAAGCTTACAACCAAATCTTTGATGAGTCCTATACACCTCACACGGATGGAATCAAATGAATACAAATCATGATATTTTCTTGTAATGTCTAGTCCCAACTTTTCCATGATCGCCTTTGGCATCAAATTGTGCGAAGCACCCGAATCGAACATGGCATTGTGCAAAACATATTCATGCAACCTCAAACTGATATAAAAGGGAGGAACATCACTGTCAAGGGACTCACCATCTAACGCAGGCCCAAAAATCAATTCTGGCTGATCATCCTCAATATTTACCGTATCGAACATTGGATCAAAGTTCAGAATTTTGGAGACTTGACCGCGGTAGCTGCTGTTCTTCATGATCTCTGTCAAAGGAATAGATATTTTTAATTTGGAAATTTCATTTTCCAAACTAAATGCTGAAACTTTCTCAACCTCTTTGACCGGAACTTCCTTCTTTTCAGCCTTATCTTTTACTATGTTTGGCTGATTTACCTTTTCTGCTGATGATACTTTACTAGCTGCGGGATCAATTGTCTCTTTTCCTTTCTTCTGTGGTATCGGTGAATCTGCCTTTGGTGCTGAAGCTTCTTTTCGTTTCTGAATTGGATTTATGGGCACATCTCGGTTTCTCAATGAGTATTTCTTCTGTTGAGCGGACAAAGCATTCAAATATCCTCTTTGGTAATCATCTGACTCTTCCTCTAAATCTGCATCATTTGCTAAAATGAAATCTTCATCTTTCTGTGCAGCTGAACTTTCTCCATATTCTTCATCCTCAGTAATATAAATAGGCAGATCGTCGGGAGTAAAGAAATGATTTTTCTCACCTACTACATCATCATCATCGTCTGAATCTTGACTCACAAAATTCTGCAAAAGAGGTGTCTTAATCTGCTGCTGGGGTGCCGGCTCTTGTGGTCTTTGTTCACGCTGCTTTATTCTGAACTGTGGCTGCTGCTGGCCACTTTAGTTTGGATTCCGAATCTGCGTTTCTGGTTTATCAAGGTTCATTCTTTTGAACATTTTTTCCATCTCACGAAGCAAGTGCTGTTCGGATGTAGATGTGGAAGGCTCTTCCTTTATAGTCACTCTTTTCTCTGCTTTCAACCGTGCTCTCTTATCATTCAGATTCGCCTCAACACTAACGGCAATCTTCTGCATATCTTCTAAGGTAGGCGGATCTCTGTCACGTAGCGAATAAGACATCTCCGGATCGAAACCATCGGGGAATTTAAGAAGAGCTAACTTTTTTGACGGTCTTAAGTCATCTGGAATTGCATTATACACTGTATTGAATCTGATAATATAATCATGAACGGACTCACCAGGATTACGCTTGATGTTTGTATACTCTGAAGTGATTTGCAGCAGATCCTTTTTCATCTCCCATCGATCTAAAAATTGTGTCTGAAGGTCTTGCAATGTATTGATACTTCTGGCCGGTAGAGCTCTGAACCATTTACGAACCTCTCCTCCAAATGTCTGGGCAAACAATCTCATTGAAACATTTTCTGCATCAATTTCATGCAGGTCCAAAAAGTCTGTCATTCGGACAATATGCTACTGAGCTGATATACTTTGTGGGGTGCCATCAAATATAGGAATTTTGCTCTGGTAATCAGCAGGCATAGCATCTAAATTGGCTGGCAAAACAAGAGGTGCAAACCTGGCTGCCATGACTCTTGGCGGATTGATAATCTACTGTCTAGGAAAAACAGGAGGACTGGGAGCAGTAGGTGAACGAGGTGTATGCGGTGGAGACGGAGGAGAAACTACTACTGATTGCTGATCAGAAAACTCAGGCTGAACGGGAATGGTAGGGATAAAGGAAGGTTCAGTGGGAGTCCGTGAACTAGATGCAACTTCAGATGGTCCAAGGGTTTGTGAAGCAGATTCAGTGAATTCGGGAATGTTGGTAGCCACAATGGAATCTTTCAACTGTCTGTCCAAGTGATATGAAACAAATCTGTATTGCAAATCTTCAAAAAAAAAAGGATCTGGAACTAATCTTGATAACTCAGTTTCAGAAAAATTTACAAATAAGGATGTTTCAAATCATTCATCAAAAGGAATTTCGTCAACATATATAATTTTCACAGGACAGGATGCAGATCTAGAAAGCGATCTGGAACTTCCAAAACTCACTTGACTTTCTCTTTCAGAAATTTCTTGACTTCCTTGTCTTCTAAGAATCCTAGGAATCAGATTTGGATTTTCAAATATCGTTGGTGGATCAGGGTCAGGATTCGACCTAGTATTCCTTCTTGAAGCCAGTGTATTGATCTATTTGGGAAAAATTTCAAGGAACACAATCAATTATCTTCAGCCTATCGACTTCTAGACTCAATCATCCAAAAGGTCTAGAACGAACAAGTATACTGGGGTGATTTGAAAATCAAGTGCTGCATTCACAAGCTTACCGGAGATCGACTGAAGTAGCGTTTATCTACTACCGCTTATGCATAGCAAAATCGTTTCGAAAGCTACCTGGCGTGACTTCAGACTCCGTCTAAGACTCGTGAAACAAACACATCAACAAGAAAACCATTGAGATTTTTTATTCCACAGTATGGTCGCCACTATGTTAGCGCTCAAATCTACCTCAGGCTGAAATAAGGTAAAACTCAAGGCTACATCAAACCACGCTCAGCCTCGTAGCTAGCCCTACGAGGACAGGAGAGGGCTCTCTCCGGGTCTATCTCGGAAAATGTTTTCAGAGGGGCTGAGATGAATTATAATGAACAATGAATATTGATTTTAGGCTAGTAAAGAGATAGGAATGTTTGAGTTTGATTTTTTGGGTTTTCGTTGGAGAAATGGGAAAAAACAATTTTAGGTCCGGGGATAAGTCCAGATCTTTGCAGAATTCGAGTTGGGGCGAGGTAGGCAATAGTATTAATGCTTTTGATTGGATATATGGATGGATCAGAATGAACAGGAGCTGAAAAGGGCAAGGATGAACATGGATCCTTTTCAAACAGGCGAAAACATGAAAAACTAAATGAATTCAAAGGCAGAGCACTGTGAACAATGGATTCAACCTCATCTACTCATTCATTTAATTTAAGAAGCATAAGTGAGAAATGGCATACATTAAACATGAAGGAAATTACAATAAACTGAGAGAAAACACCATTAAGAACAGAAAGCCACAAGAATCCTAACAGGTGCCGCAAAACCTCTGATCTTTCCTTAGCCAAAATATGAAAAATATGTACAATGTGTGCCAAAGTTTCCCAAGAGTCCAACCTGTAGAATGTCTCAGAAATTACAATATATAGATCACTCTAACCCCTACCCACACCTCTAGGGGTCAAAATCCTCCTTCTAGGAGCAGTTCCAACAAATTCTAATCAAGGAGCTAAAATCTAAGCAACTAACAACTTGCCTCTAAAAGAGTGGAAACTGATTCATTTACATGATTTTCACTTTTTTGAGAGTGAATCTTCTAGAATAGGTAAAAATGAGCCAAAGTTACATGCCAACCATCAATTTACATCATGAAAACACAAAAATTTCATCCACAAGCAAAACTAGTCCCAACTGGCCGAAATTCTGAGCTGGAAGTTGAAAATTCAGCCAAAAATCTATGTGGGTAGCGCCCCTGAGCTGTATGGGTAGCGCGCCTTTCAGCCTGATTTTTAGGCACTTCCCGGCATCCAAATTGAGCTCATGATAGCTCGTTGGAAATCCCTGGATGTTGGCTATCCAACCCAAGCGGAATTTCCCAATTTGGAGCTCATTGGACCCTCCAAAACGTCATTCTCCCAGAAGTACTTCCTGCTGGTGCAAAAGGTGGCAGCAAGGTGGTTTTCATGGTGTTTTTGAGCCTTTTGACCATCCAGAATCTGATGAAATGCTTCAGAAATGCTTGAGGATGCATAACTTACCATGAAAAACCCAAAAATGCAAAGATTTCCTTCAGCAAGTGTCCCGAAAAAAATTGAGCACATTAACGCGCTACCCGTATAGCTGAAAAACCTGTTTTTAGACCAAAATATTTCAAAACGACAAAAATTTCTCCAAATTTGCCCAAATTCAGAGAGAAGACCCTTCATCATGTATCATGCCCAGCCAATGAAGCCTCGGCCAAAATTCGAAGTGGATCAGGCCTTTTCCGCCATTTTAGTGCTTCGCTCAACCTCCTCTTCAGAATCTTCATTCTCGCTTTGCAGACATGCATACGAGCCCAATAATGACCTTTCATGTGGCGAAGCATGTCTTTGTATCTGTTTGCCTTCTCAATCAACTTCTCCAAATGAATGTTAACCCATGTGAGTACAGAATCTCGATCAATTGGTGTCATGTCGCCGGGTCTCTTCCGGGCCAATTGTTGATCTTCACGGATTCGCCGCAGCTCATAAAGTGTGTGCTCATCCTCTAGCTGTTCGTTGCGCTGCTCCAGATAGTTTATCACCCACTGAGCCTTTTGAAATTTATCTTTTAGCATGTCATTCTTGGCCCTTTGCTCCTGGATGATCTCTTTCAGTTTCGAGCTAGGAGAGCTCGCATCAACATCAATGATCGTGAAATCCGTGTCCCGGCCTCCTGATGGGCCCTCATCATGCATGGGCTTCTTGCCCCTGTCCTGGATCTATACCTGTGCTAAAGAAGAAGGCGAGACCCCTTACACATCATGTGGAGATAATACTTGCTTTGCTGATGAAGTCGGCAAGACCCCTTCCACCCTAGGTGGAGATAATACTCGTCGTGTAGCTGCAAATAAGGCCCTGTGGCCTCGTTGATATGTCACAAAAAATGGAGCGCTGATATGCTCAATATCAGGAATGCCAGGCTGGTGTGAAGGCTCTCCCGCATCATGAACTACCTCGGGAGGCGGCTGTGACGCTGTGAAAAAGTCACGGGAGATGAAATCCTCCCAAGTGATGCCCTGCTGTGCCAACTGATGTAACACTATGATCTTGATCAAAGCGTAATGATATATACTTCTATGCTGCTGTGCTGGGCTCTTCTTCTGTACAAAAATCATCATCCTCTCTATGTTGCGATACATGAAGTATGGAATGTTCATCATACGTACCCTCGTGAAGTGCATCAACAAACGAACATGGTACGCAAAGAGACGCGAGAATCTGCCCTCGCAACTGAAATACCGAATGATGAGTTTCATCAGTGGTGCAAACTCATCCCTCAGAAATCTGAAAGGAAAAACTCTGCCCAAGTGCCTCATATACCCAGGTTTGATGTATGGCTCATAGTGGAATTTCTCTAACTGCTGACGTTTGTTCCATTCCTCTCCTAAATTTGGTATGCCAGTGGCCTGAGCAATAGTCATTGGTGACAGAATGAAATCTACTCCAGCGAGATTTACACGACCATCACGTAAATGTAGAACAAACAGACGAGCTAGTTCACGATGAAGCTGGGTTTGTGAAATCATTTCACAGAATCGAAAGCATGACTGAACCCGAAAACAATCCATTGCAAGAGGACATGCCTGCAATTGAGCCAAAGAAGTAGGCTCCTCCCTGAGATGTTTACCACCTTTGCCACCTCTGTGAGGCCTCCGTGGCACATTACCCTCTGCTGTGGAATCACTGTCTGACTCCTGCTCATAAACTGACTCTGTCTCTGACATGGCTTTGAACAAGATATTTGTAATATGGATGCTGATATAAGTGCAGTGAAGGCAAAGTTTTAATGTATGTTCAAAACCCAATAAATGTCACCCATGTACCCAAGTATCACAGGAAAACAAAATCATAATGAGGATGACTCTGTTTTAATGGCATAAAAACTATCACTGTTTTGATCACAAGTAAGTTTGACAAATGAATACCAAATGCAGATGTATGGTACAATTTTATAATGATGGCAAAACAGGAATATGGCACAATAATAATTTTAATTTTATATTCATGTTTTATATTATCATTTTGATATTTGTCTGCTTAGACTTTTCATTCCTTTCCTATTTACTAGGGTTGTTATGTTGTTTAGCACAAGGGTGTTCCTGATTGGGAATCCCTACCTCATCCTCAGGGAAGGAGAGTTTCTTTGAGCTAGATTTCCTCATTCTGTTATTTTTTCCAAGCTAACTCCTTCAGCTACAACGCAGTTTCTGTTTAGAGTTGGGGTGTGTTGCAGAGTGCAGCAAAGGAGGATCACATAGAGCTATTTCTGAGCTTATTTTTCAGTGGATAGGTAGCCTATCCATTGGACTATCAGCAAGGAGGGATCCTGGGAATATTTTTACATATTTGGAATCATTCCAAACATCTACAATCCCTCACAGCACAGTCAAAATTCTAAACTGCATTATTTTTGGAGGCAATTGCTGGGGGGGTTCATTGAGCTCATCAGGAGGGTCTATTTCTAAGTAGAGGGATCAACCTTCTATTTAGAAATACTATTAGAGGAGGAAATAATAATTTCAGATCTATCATAGCCTCATTATTTTCAAATCTAGTTTGCAGTGACATCTCAACCCCAAGGTTATTTGTCACATTGTATATTTCTTGGTATGTCTAGCCATATTTTTCGTGTTGGATAGAAATCATGTATTAGAGCCCACATCTTCTTTATTGGGCATTTCTTTTGTTTCTATCAGCCATATTCCATTTGTGTATGTTTATAGCAGCAGCTAAACTGATATAGACAGTGCTTCCACTGCACTTTGACATTCTATATAGTTGCAGCAACTCATGTGTTGATTGTTCTGATAGTTGTAGGATTGTTATTATTTCTTGAGTGGCTTGTCCCTCAAGATATTTTGTATATTTTTTCTGATATATTAATAAAATGATGCTTGTATATTGATACTTCTCATGTCATGATCATATTTGCTGTGTTTTACATTATTATGTCTTGTATTGCTACTATTTCCAATTTCGAATATTATAGTGGTATCAGAGCAAAATCTTGGCTCAGCTTGTGCATTCAAGACATTATGTCATTATAAGGAGAAGATTATTCTCATATAAAATATAATATATACATAAGAAAAAAAGGCAAGACTCCATTATTTGGAGAAATGAAGGAAGAGAGGATCTCCTAGCTTCTTTTCCAAACTGTGAAAAATATCAAAGAAGATCTCAAGGAGATGAAAGGGGAGAGGTGTAGAAAAATTCCAAGAGGGTTTTAAAGTGAATCAAGCCCTATATATTTATATGATGGGTATGTACATTTACCCACACATGCATATCCACGGTGTAGTTTATTTCCCACATTCATTGCAAGAAGGATGGAGCAGGAAGATGCACCAAGGGAGGAGACCTTGAGTGACTACCTTCAGGAGTATGAGTCTTAATCATGGATATTCAAAGATCACTTCGAATTCCAAGGGTTTTTCCAACTAAAGGAAGAGATAAGATCGAACAACCATAATATAAGCAATAGAGGTATAATATTTCTATCTAACTTTGATGGATCAACAAAGTGCATAGCCAAAGCTTGGGTGAAGGAGCTAGATTCCTATTTCTAGCTACACCAAGTTTCAGAAAAGGAGGCCATTAGAGTAGCAGCGCTGAACCTCAAGGGTATGTCCCATGATTAGTCATTTTGTATTTCTGCTTCATTTAATCATGTAATGTAAACGCTTATGTTGGGTTCACTAAGAAATTAGTGAGAAGATTTGATATTAAACATTGTAAAACATCATTTGTTGAACCCAAAAACTAAAAACCTTTGCATGAGTTGCAGAGATATATTCTGACAACTCCACTACTTATTTCTATTGAAGGGGATAAAAAAATTCATGGTTCCTTGCCAAGGGAAAGATCCCCACTTCTTTAGGAGCCCTCTTCTATAGATGAATACATGGAGGTTCCTCCTTCAAGAGAATACCAAGATAAAGGGTCACACATTGATGATGAGGCATTCTGAAATATTGATGAAGAAGATGAGCAAGGAAGAGCTAACAGAGTTGTATTATTAGGAGGACATCCATCACCACATGCATATGGGAAGGGAGACATTGCTTCCATTATAGGAGCCCTTGTGTCTTTGCAAGGAGTTCCAAATGATTTAAGGTGTGGGAACCAAAGCACAATTCCAGAGCAACATGCATCAATTGTTGTGGGTTGTGAATCTTGGTAGATGGAAGGAGAAGAAAATAAGGATCAACATCAAGGGATGATGAGCATTCACCGTTATCTATTTCGAGAGGTTTTTGCACAAAAGAAGGAGACTGTATTACACAGTGAAGAGAGGGAAAAATCAGTCCACTCATATATACAGTCCACTTTAGATTTTCATGTCTCATTACTTGGGGGTATTCCACTTGGGAGGCCACCAGATCTAGAGTTGGTGAGAGACATTTTACTATTTAGTCAACCACTCTTAGATTATTAAATTCTGAAGGGGTGAAGACCTTGGAGGAGTCTAGTACAGTGCAGAGAGTTTGGGATAGACTCAAGGAGGAGGGAGACATTCTCCACTTTTCAACATTACCCGCTTTCACTACATATACTGCGGTGACATAAGCTGCTGCAGTGATGGAGGATGGCACCTTCATGGTGCAAGGGAGATTCTCCATGGATTTGGAGAAACAAAGGATACTTTCTTTGAGGAAGGAATCCTCCATACATTGGAGTAGATGGAGGCCACTCATGCTTACATTGGCCAAGATCAGGAGGTTATTTTTGGATGGTAGCTTCTCATGGGAGGTCAACTTCCAAAGGTCACCACTTTTATTTGAGCATGAGCAGTTTCATGATGGGCATGGTAGAATTTTGGAGGATGACTTTGGCTTGAGGGATTTCAAAGAAGAAGACAAAAACATATGGGAAGCTTCACATTTTAGATATTCAATGTTGTCTCTTAGGAGGATTGATCCATATTGGAGATCTCAACTCTTGGTAGAGTACTCCAAGGATCTTGGTGCATGCATGATTCTTGATGACCCAGAGGGAGATGATGGATACATGGTGGTTGATGAGGTCATCTATTCTTATGACAAAGTCTTCTTGAATAGAGTTTCTAAGCTCAAGAGGAAGCTACTAGATGCAACACATGTGGACTTTCTTTCCATGCACTTTGATGCATATCATTCCTTGATGGAGGATTTCTCTTAGGAGGGAATTCAGCAGGATTTATATCAGCATGAGGAGAGGTGCATAGCCCAGATGGTGATGGAGAGGTTGTCACAACCACTTCCCTACTCATTGAGAGAGAGGGATAATTTTCAGTTGAACAATTTCAGCTCAATCACTAAACTACATAGTAGAGGAGGTACATTTTTGCATTATGATTTGCACTTCTTTACTTTATATGAGTAACATATTATACCAACGAGGATATTTCCTTCTTGTATACTGTATTTTCATGTACTTGAGGCCATTTTCAGCATTGATGTTGGCCATTCTATCGGTGGTTTGTGGGGAAAGCCACATGATTCTTGGTGTGCACCATTGGCACCACATTTTACTTTCATGATCCTATCTTGTAGGATGATTGTGGAAGAAAAAAAGTGGCTGGAAAGACACTTGTTATTATTTTTTTTGAGGTAGGCAAGGGATGCAATGTGCTCGTTCCATATGTGGAACTATGATCCACCTCCTGGTTGTCATATGGAAACTTGTTTTCATTGGTTTTTTATTCCATATGTTGGAGATGTTCTTATGTTTATGGGAAGCTTTGTTGGGAGAGTGGCACTAGATTTGAGGGTGCCCATTGGGAGTATGACTCTCCCTACCATACATGTTGCATGTTTTTGGAGAAACAATGGGAAAACCATGATTTCCACACTACATCTCTTTTCTTCATGTGGGAGGAGCCATTTGTAGAGCTTGAGTTCTTGGAGGAGGCACTTCATGTCTAATTTGTTTGGTGGAGTAACTTGGGCCATTCTTGGATGCCATGTTATTTCAGCCCAAGATCAGCAACAGCCACATAATTACCATAAATGGAGAGAGAAACAACTTGGGTGGAAAAATATAATCTCTCCAAGCAGCCCCAATACATTGCATAAATTGGCGGTTGAGGATTACTTTGATGAGCTACCTATAATGGCTCATTTCATTTGGGTGATAGCATGCGTAGGGGAGATGCTCAATGGGGATGAGATTCCCTATGTTTATCATCACTCCTATCTTGAGAAGACCATGGGACCAGAAGAAGGTTTCCACTTACACCTTCCACTTTTTCATGATGTGAGCCATTTGGGTTTGCATACTTGGGAGGAACCCTTGGAGGGTAGATTTATTGCAAATTATGTTGAGTTGTGGTGGGAATTATTGATGAGGAGGCCACAAGAAGAGGAAAGGAGGAATTTTTCTCCACCTTTACAGTTGCTTGAGGACAAGCAACATTTTTGACTGGAGGATTGTAATATTCCAAAAATTTAGCCTTCATATAAATGGAATATTATAGTTTGTTTTATAACTAGATAAGTGAATAAGTGGGTGGGGAGGCCCATAAAACCCATTTAGGAGGAATAATAACACTCCTCATGTGAAAGGAGGAAGAATAAGAACCTGGATTAAGCGCCTTTGGGTGTGAACAGGGATTGGATCATGTTGATTCAATCATATTTGACCAGATCAACAACGCTGTCATGGAAGAGTGCTCTTTATGATAAGACAACACATTTTTAGTGGAGGAGAACTTGCATGAGCTTGGTGGAAAATATGGATGGGACCCAATGTGAGGAGGTTCACTTGATATATATGGAGATGATGGAAGTATTTTCTATTCATGTTTTATATTATCATTTTGATATTGGTCTGCTTAGACTTTGCATTCCTTTATTGTTTAGTAGGGGTTCTGTGTTGTTTAGCACAAGGGTGTTCATGATCGGGAATCCCTACCTCATCCTCAGGGAAGGAGAGGTTAGTTGAGCTGAATTTCCTTATTCTGTAATTATTTCCAAGCTACCTCCTTTAGCTACAACACAATTTATTTTTAGAGTTGGGTTGTGTTGCAGGGTACAACAAAGGAGGATCAGATAGAGTTATTTCTAGGCTTGTTTTTCAGTGGAGAGGTAGCCTGTCCATTGGAGGATTAGAAAGGAGGGCTCCTGGGCATATTTGCATTTCTTTTGCATCAGAAAAACATCTACCATCCCTCACAGTGCAGTTATAATTATGAATTGCATCATTTTTGGAGGCAATTGCTGGGAGGGTTCATTGAGCTCATCAGGGGGGTCTATTTATGAGTATAGGGATCATCCTTCTATTTATATATTCTATTGGAGGAGGAAATAATCATTTCAGATATTTCATAGCCTCATTATTTTCAGATCTAGTTTTCACTGACATCTCAACCCTAGGGTTATTTGTCACATTGTATATTTCTTAGTATTTCTAGCAATCTTTTCCGGGTTGGATAGAAATCATGTATTAGAGCCCACATATTCTTTATTGGGAATTTATTTTGTTTCTATCAGCCATATTTCATTTGTGTATGTTTATAGAAGCAACTACACTGATATAGAAAATGTTGTCATTCCTCTCCGACATTCTATACAATTGCAACACCTAATGTGATGATTGTTCTGATCATTGGAGGATTGTTCTTATTGCTTGAGTGGCTTGTATCTCAGGATATTTTGTATATTCTTGCTGATCTATTAATAAAATTATGGTTGTATATTTATCCTTCTCATGTCATGATCAGATTTTCTATGTTTTACATTAGTATGTCTTGTATTTCTGCTATTTCCAATTTGGAATATTACAGAGAAATGACATCTAGAAATGACATGCCTTAAAGTTTGTCTTGCCTACATTTTAAGGGATAAAAGACATGTACATGGTTTTCCTTAATTTTTTCCTTAAATTTTATAGGAGAAATGACATATAAATGGCAGGCCTTAAATTTTTCCCTGTGTTTATGGATAAATGACACATGTACATGGTTTGAATTAAATTTTTCCTTAACTTTTATGAGAGAAATGACATAGAAATGAAATGTACATGGTTCCCAAAACCCTAGAAAATGCCTTAAATTTTATGGGGGAAATGCATTAAATTTTATTGCAAATGCATGGGAGAAATGGAATGTACATGATTTCTAGAAACACTAGAATTTTCCTTATTGCAAAAGCCTTAAATTTTATTGCAAATGCCAACTTTATGGTAGAAATGACATGTACATGTTTTTCAAAAACACTAGCATTTTCCTTAAAAACATATTAAATGAACATTAATTGGAAATGACTTAAATTTTATTGCAAATGCATGGGAGAAATGGCATGTACATGGTTTGCCTTAAAACACTAGAATTTTCATTAAAAATATATTAAATTAAAGTTTATGGGAGAATGACATGTACATGGTTTTCCTTAAATTTTATGCGAGAAATGACATGTACATGGTTTACCTTAAACTTTTACTTAAGTTTAAAAATATATTAAATTAAATTTTATGGGAGAATGACATGTACATGGTTTTCCTTAAGTTTTATGAGAGAAATGACATGTACATGGTTTTCCTTAAATTTTTCCTTAAGTTTATGGGTGAAATGACATGTACATGGTTTGCCTTAAAGTTTTCTTTAAAGTTTATGGGAGAAATTATATAGAAATGACATGTACATAGTTTGGACATAGTTCCCAAAACACTATAAAATTCCTTAAATTTTATGGAGAAACTACATACAAACGACATGTACATGGTTCCCAAAACACTAGAAAATTCCTTAAAGTTTATGGGAGAAATGACATGTAGATGATTTTATTTAAGGTTTTCCTTTAGTATAAGGGAGAAATCCTTGATTTTATGGAAGAAATGACATCTACATGGTTTTCCTTC
Source organism: Pinus albicaulis (assembly GCA_034641835.2). Taxonomy (NCBI): domain Eukaryota; kingdom Viridiplantae; phylum Streptophyta; class Pinopsida; order Pinales; family Pinaceae; genus Pinus; species Pinus albicaulis. Next base: position 84,981 of record JAXQQM020087130.1, read on the forward strand.
AAGTTTGTCTGAAATTTTATGGGAGAAATGACATCTAGAAATGACATGCCTTAAAGTTTTCCTTGCCTAGAGTTTAATGGAGAAATGACATGTATAGGGTTTTCCTTAAAGTTTGTCTTAAATTTTATGGGAGAAATGACATAGAAATGATATGCATTAAAGTTTTCCTTTCGTTTATGGGAGAAATGACACATGTACACGGCTTTCCTTAAATTTTTCCTTAAATCTCATGGGAGAAATGACATAGAAATGAAATGTATATGGTTCCCAAAACACTAGAAAATGCTTAATGTTTATGGGTGAAATGACATGTACATGGTTATCCTTTTAACATTTTCCTTGAGTTTATCGGAGAAATGACATGTACATGGTTATCCTTAAATTTTTCCTTAAATTTTATGGGAGAAATGACATATAAATAACATGTACATGGTTCAAAAAACACTAGCAAATGCCTTAAAGTATATGGGAGAAATGACATATACATGATTATCCTTAAATCTTTCCTTGAGTTTATGGTAGAAATGGGAGAAATGACATGTGTATGGATATCCTTAAAGTTGGACTTAAATTTTATGGGAGAAATGATATACAAATCACGTGTACATGGTTCCCAAAATGCTAGAAAATGCCTTAAATTTTATGGTAGAAATGACATGTACATGGTTTCTAAAAACACTAGAAATGACATGTACATGGCTTCCTAAAGGAATAGCTTCCTCCTTTAATCCAAACATCAATATGAGTTGTATGTTTCTGACTGTTCTACTTTATTCCTACATTATGTCCATTTGTCTCTTTGTTCCTTATGTCTGAGCTGGTTGGCGCTTATTTATAGATAATTATATCAACTTGCTTCTTGCAATTGTAATGTCGTCTGTAGAATGATCTTCATATAATAATTTTTATGCATGTTATGGGAGCTGAAAATAGGTCTGGTATGTGGTGATGATGTTGAGATTTAGAGGATCAAAATTTCTCATGTTTGGGGTGTTGGCTTTGGTGTTGCTTCAATGTTGTGGCCATGGAAGCTCCGCTTCAACAACTATAGATCAGAATGATAATAACACTGGAAATCCAAGGAAGCCTCATGGAGAAGTGTTGAGTAATGTTTTATGGAATTCAATGATGATTATAGGGCTTGCAACTCCTGCAACACCTTCTACTCCCTCCAAATGTGGAATTGAATATAGGTAAGTATCATAGGTTACGTTATTCCAATAATATAATATAAGTAAAAATTACTTAGTGTAGAACAGATAGCGAATCAAAGCCCATTGAATATCAGGTTAGAATGAATCCATAGATTATATAAATAGGTTGAAAAAGAATCAAATGTCATTTAATATGAGGTTACAATGACTCTATAGCTTATATAAAGAGGTTGAACAAGTAACAACAATTATGGAAACTTCTATGATCAGACTAGATGTAAACACATAATCAGAGTAATGAATAGGTATAAGTAAGCTTATATAGGTAATATTTTATATGTGATTAGTGTGAACCTTGTACTCAGTCTCACTTTATGGTTGTCAAGTTGTAAGATACGATAAAGTAACTCCCTGTATCATCATGCTTATAATAATACCTTATATGTTTTATAGAAATTGTGATTCATTATGTGAATGCTTAGTACTTATATCTTATCTACAATTGTATTCAATTTAAGCTAGCAAGCTAGTTCAACTCTTACACTAGACTTATTATTAGAGAGCTAGAACAAAGAAACTATACTTATGGTAATTTCTATCCATAATTAACACCACATATTGAGAGTAATATGATAGTAAAACATATTAGTTAGATAAAATAGACCATTTTCAATCTTTATGGAGAGAGTACAAACTAAGCCTATATCGGTATAAGTCACACAAGTAATGTAACAAATGGTGTATCATACTCATTATCAAAGTAATATACATAATTAATATTATAATAGTGATATGGGATATGCTTACTAAGCTAACTAGTAGTGATTATATATAGCTATCTTAACCACAAAAAATTCTGCAAGGAATTCTCAATGTCCTCCATGAAGGAAAAAAATTCATAAGGATTTGGGTAGAAGCAATCTCCATAGATTTTTTTAATGTGGATGCCGAATGAAGATATGTCACTCTGGCCATATTTAATTCTTGATTTCATAAAGGTAGAATAAAAGTCTTGAACAATTTTTTAGAGGAAATAACAGTTCTCTAACACATGGACCTGTATCCATTTAAATCACTAAAAAAAATCATGGGTACTAGAGAACCTAGTTTGTTCTTTTTCTTATGGATCCATATATGTGTTGGGTGAAAATATTGTCATTTAATTCTGTTGTAGTACTTGCCCAACTATTTAATTTTTCAATCCGAGGTTCGTAGGCTTACGAGGCACATGCACTATATATGCAGGACCGAAGTGGAACTAATCTAGTCTAAATTAGTGAAATCAAATTAATCTAGTAAGGCATTGAAACACTAACTAGGAAAGCAGGAAATTAATCTAGAAAAGCATTGAAACACTAACTAGGAAAGAAGGAAATTGCATAAGGGAAAAGCAATAAAACATGTGAAGAGTTGAATGAAAAACAACATATGTGAGCTCACAACAATAAAGATATCTCAAATTACATTACAAGAATCAAATGACAAATCATGAAAGCATAACAATAAAATAATATGAACCAAAGCTAAGAATCCCCTTCTCCTAATTACAAGAATATCTTTCAAAACTAAAAAAATTATGACAATGAAGAGAGAGCACTCTCTTATATACATGAAGAATATAACCATCTCATAATGACAGATCCACTATTCTCTCAACCACTCTCAACTACTTTCGCATTATTACAAGATATGATCCCTTCAAATCCTCCACACATCTCTCACATATCTTAGATAAGATATTCCAACCAAATCCTCCATGATATTCTCCTTAGGAATAGGCTTGAATAATTATCTCCTTAAAATGGTGGAGGAGATATTTGAGAAGTCTCTTGGAATTAATCCTTCACATATCTCCTACACATTACAAAGCTCACATATTCTTGAGATATATATAAAAACATGTATATTTTCTAATATTTAATCATAAATTCACTTATAATACAAAAATGAATAAAGTGGAAAATAAGAAGGTGAAACCCAAATGTATTTATGAAAATTATATGATGAAAGGTTAATGGGATGATGAAATGTAAGGAATAGTGAAGGGAAAGGTGGATGAAAATATGACAATTCTGAGTCCCAAAATCCCCCCCAACTGAACTTGTTGCATGTCCTCATGCAACCATGCATGGATCTCTTTAAGAACGTTTGGCATCTGAACTTTGGCTTTACATGATGATGTCTTTTGAATAATGAATGTTTCTAGGATATGTGAAAGACATGAGTAACAACTTACATTTTCTTATGGTTGGTTCTTGTGTGACAACCATGAATACAAAGAATGTTGGTTCTTGTGTTAACAACATTCATTTCGTTTTATGTTCTCTTGCTGTAATAATAATGTAAACACTCACTGGAAATCATAAGCTATCAATGTGCATAAGAAAACATCATTGTGCATAAGAAAGCCCTTTTGTAATATTCATGAAACATGCCAATATGTTTATCAATGCGTATGAAGCAAAGTGAAACAAAGTATCGTTGGAAAAGAAATGTTGGTGAATGGTAAATGAGATAAAAAATGGAGTGATAGTGGTGGAAAAATGGAATCATGGTTGGTGAATATGTAGTGAATATAGTTCCCCCCCCCCCCCTCCCAACTGAATTGGTTGCATGTCCTCATGCAACTTGGCATGGGTCATGAAAGGAAATGGAGCATGGTGAGGGAATTTTCCAAAATATTCAAGTCAGCATATAAGGAATTGCATGATTAAAGATTAGAAAACAACATACCTCCACTTACCCAAGAATGATGAACTCTACAATAGGAATGTAGCTACTGCTACTGGTAGATCATGAAAACGTGACTGGTGTTGTAGCTGCAACTGTTGTAACTGCTAGATCAGAGAATATGTGACTGTGGCTGTTAGAACATGGAAGGTTTTACTGCAGCAGCATCATGAAAATGTAACTGTGAATGCAGATGTTGCTGTAACTGGATCTTGGGAAATGAAGGAATCTGAACTACTGATGCTAAATAATGGAAAAGATAAAGGCTAAAAGTGGAACTGTGGTACTCTCATAGATCAGAATCCATGCTGCTGTAACTGCTGAGGGAGTCATGAAAAAGTGTATAGCCTTCACCTGTTACAAAACTTGATGTTACAAATATAATCATGCGAAAGAATGTGTCGGTGTCGAGCATGAAGAGAAATCATTTGATTATCGGCCATTGAAGAATGTCGTTAACCAATGCAAGGCAAACTCACCATTGATGTCAATGAGTGCCAAGGTACCTGAGTACATCTTGCGAAATGCGAATAGAGGGGTTGACGTCGAGCCATTTGCAAGATCTAACGATCAAGGGACATTGATGTATTCCCATGATTTTCAGCAAGAGAACTTGCCATTAAGGCATGCAAGTCTCAAGGTACGCAAAAGGAACTCTAGTCTATTTCCCATATAAGGTGCTAAGGTCGATGGGGCAAGACTTGTTGAAAGGTGGGCCTTAAGGAATCCCACATCAGTCAATGCGAGTTTGTACAAAGAGATTTGGTAGGAATATAAATGGAAAGAACTCATGGGAAAGCAGTGTGGATCAACATGGCGAGGAAAACAAGGCAATGTAATCATGGAAAGGGAATAAGTTTTATTCAGAAGGCAAACTAGAGGGAAAAATAAACTAAAAAGGATAAAGGAATGTATGTGATTCATAAAAATAGGCGTGCATGAAGTCATAAAGGATAAAGAAATGGAAAATGGGCTTCAACATCAGGATGGTCAATCGGCTTTGAAGGAGAAATGTTACAGTGTCACAGCATGTATAATGGAAAAAGTGGAAATTTTGGTGTATCAGCATGTTCGTTGTGTAACAGAAAACATCAAGAAGCGCAAAAAGTTTTTGGATAACAACAAATGTCATGATGTTCATGATGAGTTACAACTCCTTCAAGATTTTTATGAAAGCATGTTTCTCTAAAAGTTCTGTGATCTTTGAAAATCACTTTAGCAGCAAAATGAGATCATTTCCGAAACCTGAAAAAACATAGTACAAATCCTGTATGAAAACTTCGTGAGAGCATTATAAAACGTACGATGCAAGAAAAAGTACAAATGTGAGCAAAAGAAAGAAAGTGTGTGTTAACCTATCGCCCGCGCTGATTTCATCATCGATGGCTGTCAAAGTGACTTGAAGAAAACAAATTAGTGTTAAGCGTAAAAACATGCATTCGTATTGTTTTCAGGAATTTATTGAAAGGTACATTTGAAATTTTCATGGTTTTATAATTGTTACGGTTTCTTTTTATTTATGTTGATAATACACACCAAAAGAAAAGGCAAAAAGAAAAACAAAATATGAAAAATCAAAGTCAGATCTCCATTCCTTGGCATGATTTGCAAAGTATAGCAATACTGTCTCAGCGCTAGTAAATGTTCAGTTTCTTGCTGATTCATGTCACTAAAGTTCTGAGAGTTAAATAGGTTTCTTAGATGCACTGTTAAATTCATTCAAGAAATTGGAAGTTGGGCAGAGTATGATTCACATCGATTTTCTGCAATAATCTCACTCACTTCTCTGCAAGATTGGACCTGTACATCGTTAGATATAATGGAATATTAAAAACATTCAATTGTAGCATTCCTAAGTATCGAGTAAAAATCATCAAGTAGAAGATCCTGGCATCATGAACATTAATGTAATGAAGCAGTGTGTAAAATGGAGATAGTGAGCATGAGAAAACAATCAACTTCCGGCATAAAATCCAGCATAAGCATAAGAATCAACATAAATCTCGTGGGCCAATTTCCAGTTTTGTTCTAATGCAAAATCCTTTGTGAGTCAAACATCTCCTCTCAATGCCTGGTTTCAGCATGTCGGCTCTAGGTGTAAAATCCTAAAAGAAAAATGTTATAAAACAAGATATATCAAAATAAAATGCAACTCATGGCCTGACTCTTGGCTTGCAAAAGGTATCAGCAATTTCCTCTCCCTATCTTGCATAGTACATTCAGGGCTTCAGACTGAGCTTTTCGTTAAAGATAATCCAACCCAATTTACGAGTGCACCGTACAAGAAACGAAATATGGGTTGTGTTTTGATTCTCATCGGTGATTTGCGTTAAGGCTATTGTTGTGCATATCGCGGAAACTGATGACATTGTTTACATCTTTGGAGAATGTCAATTTTGAAGATTTTATGTTTGATTTTTGCACGGGATTGTTGTTATCACATCTTTGTTTAGATCATATCAAGCTATGATGACGATGACAGATCTGAAGAGTAAAACTATGTTTACGCATGGATTTAAGTTGAGGTGGATTTTCTATTGAAGGGCGCGGGTTGTACATGCCGTATTTGCAAGAAATAGAAGGACCTCTCCTGTATCGATAAACAAAATAGCAACGCAAGCACACCCAAAATATTCCTGAAGGAGTCTACACGCCTTGAAATAGAGAAATGCACGTCGTGATCCTTGCCCCCCCCACTCGTTTACTGTTTTCTCTTAGCAGGACCAAAGTGGAACTAATCTAATCTAAATTACTGAAATCAAATTAATCTAGGAAGGCATTGAAACACTAACTAGGAAAGAAGGAAATTAATCTAGAAAAGCATTGAAACACTAACTAGGAAAGCAAGAAATTGCATAAGGGAAAAGAAATACAACATGTGAAGAGTTGAATGAAAAACAACACATGTGAGCTCACAAAACTAAAACTATCTCAAATTACATTACAAGAATCAAATGAGAAATCATGAAAGCGTAACAATAAAAGAATATGAATAAGAGCTAAGAATCCTGTTAGTATGAATCTTTTGTCGAAGTGTACAAAAAAATACCACTTTAGCTACGCATAACTTATAGCCCTAACATCAAATATGGCTGCCAATATCTTCAGATCTGCAGTTAGTTGATCAAGACAAACGCTACAAAAATCTAGATCTATGCATAAAGAGACATTAAGCAGTAAAAATAAGGTTTTGCTCCATACATCCAATAGACAAGACAAGAACAATATTTTTGAAAGAATTTTTGTATGAAGGGCACCTGGGAGGAAAACAAGAAGGTGTTTCCAATTCTCCTCAATGGGATGGGTTCTTGGAAGTCCTTAGCACTTTAGATCTAGTATTTCTCTCTCTTGTTGGTGTAGAAAACCCAGACAAAGATAGAACTCAAAGGGAGCTCACACAGCAAATAATGGAAAATTTGACAATGATAATGGCTCAAAGTCAGACCAAGAGTATAGATCCAGAGTGATCTAATAGGCAACAAAAGGTGAATAATGGTAGGAGAAACCCTCCTATTTATAACAAAATATTGGGTCATTCTAGATCTTGGTGCATGATTAAAATAACATTAACCAAATCTAGATCCACCTTTTATGGAATATATTATTATATTTGTTGGAGGGAAAAGGTATTTGACTTGGGTCAAATCCCTTTATTTGTGAATAATAAATAAATAAATGATTTATTTATCATTTTAAGGAAGTGGTTGAAGGATAATCAAGTAAATAATGATTTATTTAATTATTTATGGGTGATTTAGTCATATTTAACAAGGAATATTATTTAAATAAGATTTAAATAATTATTCCTAGAAAATAATAAGATAAATAGAGATTTATCTAATTAATTTCTTTTTTTTGGGTTAAACATGACCAGGAACAATTATTGCTTAATTAATTATTCCATGAGGAAAATCAAACAAAAATAGATTTGTTTAATATTTCCTTTTGGGGTTTCCTGTTTAGACCATAAACAACCTAATAAATGTGTTTTATTAAGTTATTTTACATAGTGAAAGCAATTTTACTTAGGGTAAAATCGGTCTTACATGGTGTACTTGGGTCCATCTAATGATAGTAGGTTAGATGACCAAAAAATGGTGTAACAAATCCCCTTCTCCTATTTACAAGACAATCTCTCAAAACTCAAAAACTTATGAAAATGAAGAGAGAGCACTCTCTTATATACATGAAGAAGATAACCATCTCATAATGATAGATCCACTATTCTCTCAACCACTATCAACTACTTTCCCATTATTACAAGATATGATCCCTTCAAATCCTCCACACATCTCTCACATATCTTGGATAAGATATGCCAACCAAATTCTCCATGATCTTCTCCTTAGGAATAGTATTGAATAATTATATCCTTAAAATGGTGGAGGAGATATTTGAGAAGTCTCTTGGAATTAATCCTTCACATATCTCTTACACATTACAAAGCTCACACATTCTTGAGATATATATAAAAACATGTATATTTTCTAATATTTAATCATAAATTCACTTATAATACAAAAATGAATAAAGTGGAAAATAAGAATGTGAAACGCAAATGTATTTATGAAAATGATATGATGAAAGGTTAATGGGATGATGAAATATAAGGAATAGTGAAGGGAAAGGTGGATGAAAATATGACATTTCTGAGTCCCAACAATATGTATGTGTAAGAGATTTCAATCCCTCCTGAACAAAAAATGTCAGGGAAAGGGAAAAGCAGAGGCAAGAACTTTATTCAACTAAGAGTACTAAACATTTTCATTGACAATAATCTGATATGTTGAAGGCCTAAAAGTAAACTAGAATGCAAGGAAATTGGATATTTGGAAAATCTTTGTAAGTTATTAAGACTTAAACTTATTCTTTTCCAGTATGACTATAATATTTTCATCCGACAATTCAATGATATTAATCAAAATCAGGAGAAGGAATAAAATTATGAAAATCTTTGGTTTCATTTCAATGTGCAATTGTCTTTTGAAAGAATAAAATGAAAAGTAGGAAGATGCAAATTGTTATCAAACCAGCTCCAAAAATAAAAGAAAAATAGAGATCAACGCCTTAGAAATAACCCACTTCGAGGGGGAAACCTCCTTTACATTACATAAATGAACAATTTTTGGCTAATACAAATGACAAAACATCCTTCTATATATAAGGGTCCATGGGGTCACAATATAATCCTATCCAACCTAGCAATAATAATGTAAAGGCACAATAATAACAATATTGGGGTTACAGGGGTACAACAATAACAATAAGGGGGCTACACTAACAACAATAAGGGACTACACTAGTAATATAGCGACGTAACATGCCCCTCTCCTTCAAAAAAATTGGTGTCCCCAAATCTTGAGTAGCTCTGGGTGCTTCTATAAAAAATTCTCTTCCTCCCATGTAGAATATTCAGTGGGTAAGTTATTCCACTTGATGAGATACTCTGCAATTGATTGATTTCGTAGTTGTCAAGTTCTTGATTCTGTGACTGCTTCAGGTTCCAATATGATTTTTCCTTCCTCATCAAGTTCTGGAAATACTATTTGAACTGGAATTTTTTCACTTATAACCTTCTTTAAGCATGAAACATGGAAAACTGGATGTACTCGCGAAGAAGAAGGAAGCTCCAATTTGCATGCCATAGTACCAATCTTTTGCAACACCTTGTAAGGACCATAGTACTTTGGCAATATTTTATTATCCTTCTTAGCTTACTTGAGGGACGGTTTTTTTGTATGGTTGTAGCCATAAAAATACCTAGTCTCCTACACTAAAATTTCTATCGCTGTGATGTTGATATGCCTGTTATTTCATTCGATTGTGTGCCAAATTTAGGTTATCCTTCAAGAGTTGGAGAAATTTTTGTTGATGCTCAATGTGATCTTCCACTACTTGAACCTTAGCATTTTCTCTTAAAGATTATGTGATGGATAGTGGATGATATCCATAAAGTTCCATAAATGGGGTCATTTTTGCTGAAGTATGGAAGGAAGTGTTATACCACCATTCAGCGAGAGGTAACCACTTGATCCATTGTGTTTTTTTATCGGATACAAAACAATGAAGATATCCCACCAAACAGTTATTCACTGTCTAAGTTTTACCATTGGATTGAGGATGATAAGATGAGCTATGAGCTAGTTGAATACCCAAAAAAAAAAAAATTCCCTCCAAAAAATTCCAGTATAAATGGGATCTCCATCACTTACAGTAATATTTAGGTTTCCATATAGATTTCGAATTGTTTCCATAAATGCAGTAGCAACTGTACTTGCTTTAAATGGATGAGATAATGCACAAAAGTGTGCATACCTGGTAAGTCTATCAACTACCACCATGATGACACTCTTTCTATGGGACGTAGGTAAAACTGTGGTAAAATCCATTGAAATCACCTCCCAACATTGACTTGGAATGGATAAAGGTTGTAGAAGATGTGGACTCTTAATTGTCTCAACTTTATTTTGTTGGCAAACCGAAAATTCTACCACAAACTTTTGAATATCAGATTTAAGGCCATCCCAATTTATTTTTTTTCATGCTGTGGTAAGTTTTTCCTCCTGTTAGGGTCCTATAATAATAGGATTCATAATTTTAGAATTTAATTTTATTAGTCTTGTAATATGTGCATATTTTTCTTTCTACAAATTGTTTTCCCATATAAAAAAAATAAAATAAAAATTGAAAAGAGGTTAAAAGTCCTAAAATAAAAATCAAAGGACCTGAAAAGAAAAATATCAAAAAGAATAGAAAAAATGGACCCCAAAGAAAAAAGAGATAAAAATAAAACATGAAAGTGATGCAAATCCAAATTCCACTACTATTTACTTTTACTACAAAAAAAATAATTATGTCCATCTTGTTCAAAATGCCATAATCCATGATGAGTTAAATAGCTTAATCTTAACTTCTCATGTTTTAAATTTTATGCTGATAGATAGAGAATAAAGATCTAGCCAAACAGTTTAACCTTGGCAAATAAATAGTTAAAATAGAGAATAATAAGGAGCTCAACAGTTTAATATAAGCCCTTGGATGAAGTAAAGTTAGAATTAGATAGTTTTCTATTTTAAAAGAAAAATGAATAAGGGTTTGCAAGCTCAAATGCACCCATTTAAATGAAGAAAAAATGTTAGGGTAGCATATGGGTAGGTACAAGCAGTTTTAGAAGGGATGGATAAACATCATTTGGCATATTACTAATTTCCCTCCCCACAATGTGTTCCTGTACTAAATCCTTCAGTCATAAGGACTCAGAGCATCCCTCTGAGTTTTGTTGGGATCAGACCCATGACTTAATGATTGATTGGCACTAAGGTATTAGAATTCCCCTCATAAAATCCCTCCCCCTTCATAAAAATCCCTTTTCCTCGCATCATTAATTTTACTTTGGAAAATCCCCTTTTCCTAAGTTTAAAACACATTTTACCTAGGAAAAGTAAAACCTCCTTGACTAATTCCCTTTTTCTATACAAAATTACCCAAAAACCCACAAAAATGTTGTTATCATAAGTATAAGTGTGAAATGTTAAATATGGGGCCACCACTATAAAAATCCTAGCCAAGGACATAAGTTGCACTTTACTTAGTGTATTTTTTTATTCCTGCTTTCATTTCATTTTTAACGCTTTAACTTATGTACTAGGTCCCTATTAACCCTTGAGCCCATAGTATATTAATTCATTGAATATTAAATAAACCAACCCATATTTTACATTTATCCTATGGTATATTTTTCCCAAGCGATATTTTCCTTGCTCCCCATAGGTTTAAACTATTCCGTTTATATAAATATCCTAGCTATCCTAAACATTACACGTACAAATATTTCATTTTCTATGTAAAACCCTTACTCGCCTATCATATTCACATATAAAACTATATATTAAAACTATGTTTTGAATATATAAGTTCAATCCTGCTACAATAAAGAACTCATGGGCCCCACGCCCATTAACATGCATCTTCACCATTAAATCCTAGTCATTCTATTTCACCCGCCAGATCCAACGGTGTATAACTCATATCGCAAATTTGATAGCGCAACCGTTAAACAAAATAGAATTTGTGATAAAATTTATTTCGACCTTTCCTCTCTCCTCTACGCGTCGTGATTGTATTGGATCGAATCCATTCAAGAAAAACCATATACCATCCTTCAACAATGCGAAAACTGCCTGACGGTATTTCCTTCCCCCGCGCAAAAACCACTTATCCTATGTGATGTAACTGCCATTCAATGCATTTACCATTTAATAAAAATGCATAGAAACCACCCATTTGCACTGTTTTCACTCTTTTCTATTACCATTTGCATAAAAAGAGAGTTTCGACCAAAAATAATGCTACCGACTCTGTTTTAAAGCTCAAATCGAATAGAATTCACCCAATTCGACTACTACAAACATTGTCGAAGACATCCAAGTGCTATAAATACCAGCAGAAGCTTCTGAAAGCTTTATACAACCCTAGAAACCCCGCTATAGTTCAAACCATTTTTTACAGTGTTTTCCCATCATCAAAGCCATAATCCCTCCTTGGAGACCTATGTCTCATCAATTAATTTTTTTTTGCAGGTTAGTAGCAAAAGGAGAATTGGGATAAATAGTTTAATACTAGTTAAAGTTGTTTACTCCTAAAAAACATACAAAGAAATGGATTTTAAATGATATTCCTTAACAAAATATTCCAGAAAACGGAACAGAAAGAAGTCATTTATGCAGAGAGAGATAAATTGGCACAGTAAATGGTAAAATTGAAATAAGAATTCATAGTGATAGTGAAAACAGAACAGTCAAAGAGCATCAGAGTTAAAGTGTATCAGATGAAAGTCAGAGCGAAAGTAAAATCAGAAAAAACAAAGAAGTCAAGGTAAAACAGTAAAAGTAAACACAGAGGTAGTAATGGTTAAACAGAGATGAAAGCATTTTAACTAGCAACAATGAATTTTATCCAAAGTAAAAGTAAAAACAGTTAAAAGAACAGTAAGGTTAAAATATGAAAACAGAGCAGGAAGGAACATTTTTCAGAAATTTCCTCTTTAAGTCATAGTTTTGCAGAAACTATTGTGGTCAATAAAAGATGAATCCTGCAAAACTAGAGGATTTTTATGTTGCTAAGAGACCAATCTATAAAAACCTATCTCACTTTTTACAGAGGTATTACAGAATGAGAGATAAATGCACATATTCACAACCTTTTTTTTGGACTATGCAAATTTATGTTTTACACATCTTCTTGAAGAGCTTATTATGAACAACTAGAGTGGAATTTTAGGAAAATGAGAGCGGTTTATCTTAATAACAGATTTATCTACAATAACCTCTTTCAAGTTATATATATATATATATATATATATATATATATATATATATATATCACCGATTGAGATATACAAAGGTATCACTGGACCACACTTTTTCATAATTTCCAGAGAAAAATGCACAAAGGAAGGAGAAAGTTAGTGATTTGGAAGCCTCATCATCAACTAAGTATTTCTTTCAAAGTTGAATTTGTCTTCTTTGTCACCATCAATCCATAAATATAATGCCAAATAGATTCATTAGTTTTTAGTGTCCTTTATGTAAGTTTTATTTATGTAATACAATTTGAGATATTTGTAAACCAATCTTGATATTTTTTCAAGATATTCTAGTTTAGAATTTGTATAAATACTTCATCATTTGAAGTATTAGTGTGGATTAATTGCTGAAGATTGCTATAGTTGTTATATTATGAACCTAAGGGTTTTCGTAATCAAGTTCAAGTGAGAAGAGTGGATTTCAAGAAATAAAGCATGATATTATTGGATTCATGTGTTGGGCCACTGAAGTGAAGTATTTTCTCATGTTATTTGTCAATTTTCCTATGTTCCTATGTTTTTCATCCATTCTTAAATGTGTTCTAAATTTTAATGTGAAATCAGGTACTGTTATGTTAGAATATGTTAAAAGCACTCTATTATTGACTTATTTTCATTTAAATGTTTTTTGTTGATATCCAAACCAGGGAATCCTTTATTGCTCCCTAATTTTGATTGACCTCTATCTTTTCACTCCTTATTCGGATTAAAGAATCCTTGATTTCTCTTTATCCTCGTTAAAACCATCTCACCATTAGCCTTTTAAGATCTAAAGTGACCTTGATATCTTTCCCTATAAACATTTGAACTATAGACGTTGATCATGATATGTCTGCTTGACACATTGACTCCATCTACCTAATGGATAACAGATCTACAACTATCCATCTCATTAAGTGATTTTCCCATGAAAACAAATCAAAACCCAAAAACCAGTTTGCCCCATATAACTAGCCTAAAATCAGATATAAAAGCAAAGTTAAAAATTATAGAGAGAGCCCTCTCTGAGCCTTCGAAAGGCTAGATTCTAGGACTTAAAAGTAGGTTTGTGGTTACATCAATAAATTATTTCTTTAACCTTGCGAAATTACTGAGTGATAACATAATGGTGATTCCACTGGGGAAGACTAAAATTTTCTTCAGAAATATTTTACAAGTTTAGATCTAATATACGATGGTGGATAGTGATCAGACATACAAAGGTTAACATCATCCACTTAGTGGCTCCATTGTCTAAAATCCAGAGCTTCAAAGTTCAAAAGGAACTCCATAACCAAAGAATCCATATTACAAATCATTAATGGTGATACAAGATGATAGGGTTTATGGAAAACCTTTCATCTCATGAGATTTTCAATGAATTTTGGGATGGGTTATTAGAATTTCAGCTTGATGAGGATTTTCTAAGAGCTGTCTTTCTTATTTTGAAATCAAGAAAATGTTCTCCTCAACTTAAAATATGTGTTCTTGAGTTATTTTCTGAAAAATATGAAAATGGAATTAAGCTTTTTCATTCTCAAATTCAGTCTTATAATTTCTGAGATCCTAAAGAATTCTTGGAAAATATTCCTTCTCCAAAGTAAGAGAAAATTGTACTACCTTCTGACTTGCAGATTAAGGATGATTATTCTTTCAAGTCCAAGACCGAAGAAATAGTTTCAGGGTTTAATATTAAGGATACAACTAATCAATTAGTCATTGAAGGCCTAGAAGCATAAATCATACATCATGCTTTTGATGATCCTATAGCAAATTATATGGAGATTATTTTTAGCTCAAGTCTGCAACCATGTTTTCTCTATGAGGATCAAATACATCAATAATTGCCATTACACATCATATATTTGATTATAAAGACACATGACCAAGTTATAATTCCAATTTTGATGACAAGAAGTCAAATTATCCATTTATTTTTACAACTACTTGACTGGCTTCATTGGAATTTTTGTATTACCTGATTTAATAAGATTATCAGTAGATTATAGTAGGTAGATGAGTGCAAATAAGCTTATAATTCTGAACATATTTTCAGTTTTAGTTCAATGTGTTTTAATATTTCAGTTTGCAGAAAAGGTTTGGTTTTTGTATGAGATGTCCAGTTACAGATTATATGACAGTGCATGTTGTAGATCTAGGAAAATCCCAATAGAGAAGGCTATTGATCTTAAAATTCTTGAAATTTTTCTAGGAAATGCCATCCCCATGTGGAGCCACTGTTAGGGTCCTATAATAATAGCATTCATAATTTTTTAATTGACTTTGATTAGTCTTGTAATATGTACATAATTTTCTTTCTACAAATTGTTTTCCCATATAAGAAAAATAAAATAAAAATTGAAAAGAGGGTAAAAGTCCTAAAAGAAAAATCAAAAGACTTGAAAAGAAAAATATCAAAAATGATAGAAAAATGGACCCCAAAGAAAAAAGAGATAAAAATAAAACATAAAAGTGATGCAAATCCAAATGCCACTACTATTTACTTTTATTGCAAAATAAATGATTATGTGCAGCTTGTTCAAAATTTCATAATCCATGATGAGTTAAATATCTTAATCTTAACTTCTCATGTTTTAAATTCTATACTGATAGATAGAGAATAAAGATCTAGCCAAACAATTTAACCTTGGCAGATCAATAGTTAAAATACAGAATAATAAGGAGCTCAACAGTTTAATCTGAGCCCTTGGATGAAATAAAGTTAGAATTAGATAGTTTTTTGTTTTAAAAGAAAAATGAATAAGGGTTTGAAATCTCAAATGCACCCATTTAAATGAAGAGAAAATGTTAGGGTAGCAGATGGGTAAGTACAAGAATTTTTACAAGGCATCAATAAACATCATTTGGCATATTACTAATTTTCCTCTCCACTATGTGTTCTAGTGCTAAATTCTTCATTCATACAGGCTTAGAGCATTTCTGTGACTTTTTTTGGGACCAGACCCACGACTTAATGATTGATTGGCACTAAGGTATTAGAATTCCCCTCATAAAAACCCTTCTCCTTCATAAAAATCCCTTTTCCTCCTTACATCATTCATTTTCCTTTGCAAAATCCCCTTTTCCTAAGTTTAAAACACATTTTACCTAGGAAAAGTAAAACCCCCTTGACTAATTACATTTTTCCATACAAAAATACCCAAAAACCCACAAAAATATTCTTATCCTAAGTATAAGTGTGAATATGTGGCCACCACTATAAAAATCATGCCCAAAGACATAAGTTACACTTTACTTAGTGTATTTGTTTATTCCTGCATTCATTTCATTATTAACACTTTAACTTATGTATTAGCTCCCTATTAACCCTTCAGCCCGTAGTATATTATTTCATTGAATATTAAATAGAACCAACCCATATTTTATGTTTATCCTATGGAATATTTTCCCCATGTGATATTTTCCCCGCTCCCCATAAGTTTAAACTATTCCTTTTATATAAATATCTCACCTATCCTAAAAATTACACGTACAAATATTCCATTTTCTATGTAAAACCCTTACCTGCCTATCATATTCACATATAAAACTATATGTTAAAACTATGTTTTAATATATAAGTTCAATCCCGCCACAATAAAGAACTCCTGGGCCCCACGCCCATTAACTTGCATCTTCACCATTAAATCCTAGCCGTTCGCTTTCACCCACCAGATCCAACAGTGGATAAATCACATCACAAATTTCATAGCACAATCATTAAACAAAACAGAATTTGTGATAAAAGTTGTTTCGACTTTTCCTCTCTCCTCCACGTGTCGTGGTTGTATTGGATCACATCCATTCAAGAAAAACCCATATACCATCCTTTGACAATGCTAAAAAAACCTAGCAGTATTTCCTTCCCCTATGCCCAAACCACTTATCCTATGTGATGTAACCTCCATTCAATGCATTCACCATTTAATAAAAATGCATACAAACCACCCATTTGCACTTTTTTCACTCTTTTCTGTTACCATTTGCATAGAAAGAGAAGTTCTACGAAAAATAATGTTGTTGACTCTATTTTGAATCTTAAATCAAACAAAATTATCCCAATTTGACTGCTACAAACATTACCGAAGAGATCCACGAGCTATAAAGACCAGCAAAAGCTTCTGAAAGCTTTCTATGACCCCAAAACCCCCGCTCTAGTTCAAACCATTTTTTACAGTCTTTTCTCATCATCAAAGCCATAATCAATCCTTGAAGACCTTTTGTCTCATTCATTAATGATTTTTTTTGTTTTATCTCCTTGAAGATAAAAAATTTAATACTAGTTAAAGCTATTTACTCTTAAAAAACTTACAAAGAAATGGATTTTAAATTATATTCCTTAACAAAAGGTTCCAGGCAGCAGAACATAAAGAAGTCATTTATACAAAGAGAGATAAATTGGCACATTAAAAGGTAAAAGTGAAATAATAATTCACAGTGACAGTGAAAATGGAACAGTCGAAGAGCATCAGAGTTAAAGTGTATCAGATGAAACTCAGAGTGAAATTCAAATTAGAAAAAACAATGCAGTCATGGTAAAATAGTAAAATTAAACATAGAGGCAGTAATGGTTAAATAGATATGAAAAAAATTTCACCAGTAAAAATGAATTTTATGCAAAATAAAATTAAAAACGGTTAAAAGAACAGTAAGGTTAAAAGATGAAAATAGAGCAAGAAGGGACATTTTTCAAAAATTTCCTCTTTAATTCATAGTTTTGAAGAAACTATTGTGGCCAATACAAAATTGATATTGAAAAATTGGAGGAGGCTTATTTTCCTAAAAGGCCAATCTACCAAAATTTATCTGACATTTTACACAGGTATTACATAATGAGAGATACATGCTCATCTTCACAACCTATTTTTTGGACTCTGCAAAGTTCTATTTTACACATCTTTTGCAGAGCTTATTTATAACGACTGGAGTCAAATTTTAGGAAACTGAGAGATTTTTATCTCAATAACATATTTATCTACAATAACCTTTTTCACTTTTTACATAGTTATCAAGGATTGATATATAAAAAGGTATCACTGGACCACAATTTTTGCAGAATGTCTGGAGCAAAATGCACAAAGGAAGGAAACAGTTAGTGACTTGGAAGCCTCATCATCAACTAAGTCTTGCTACCAAATTGGAATTTATCTTCTTTTTCACCATCAATCCATAAATATAGTGCCAAATAGATTCATTAGTTTTGAGTTTCCTTTATTTAAGTTCTATTTATGTAATACAGCTTGAGATATTTGTAAACCAATCTTGATATTTTTTCAAGATATTCTATTTTAGAATTTATATAAATACTTCATCACTTGAAGCATTAGTGTGGATTAATTGCTAAAGATTTCTATAGCTGTTATATTCTGAACCTAAGAGTTTTTATAATCAAGTTCAAGTCAGAAGACTAGATCTCAAGAAATAAAGCATCATATTACCCGATTAATGTGTTGGGCCACTGAAGTGAAGTATTTTCTCACGTTATTTGTCAATTTTACTATGTTTTTCATCCATTCATAAATGTGTTCTAAATTTTAATGTGAAGTCAAGTATTTTTATCTCAGAATTTGTTAAAAGCACTCTTTTATTGACTGATTTTCATTTAAATGTTTATGTGTATATTGATACCAGGGAATCCTTAATTGCTCACTAATTTCGAATGACCTCTACCTTTTCACTCCTTATTCAGATTAAAGAATCCTTAATTTATCTTTATCTCGATTAAAAACATATAACCATCAACCTTTGAATATCGAGTGTGACCTTGCTATGTTTCCCTGTAAACATTTAAACTTAGACCTTGAACCTGATCTGACTACTTGACACATTGACTCCATCTACCCAATGGATTATAGATCTACAACTATCCATCTAATTAATTGATTTTCCCACCAAAACAAATTAAAACCCCAAAACCAATTTTCCCCATATAACTAGCCTAAATTAGATATAAAAACAAAGATAAATCTTATAGAGAGAGCCCTCTCTGAGCCTTAGGAAGGCTAGATCCTAGGACTTAAAAGTAGGTTTGTGGTTACCTAGATAAATTCTTTCTTTAACCTTGAGAAATTACTGAGTGATAAAAGCTGCTAAATGAGAAGTATGCAATTCTGAAAGAATCTTTTTCTTTAGTAGGGAACTATTAAAGAGATATAAGCGATATGTGTACCATAAGGAATCATTTTTCCAACTAAATTTATCATATGTACTAGGATCTTGCTACAACTTTTGAATGAGTTTCCACACTTCTTTTTCCTTCATTCATTCATCCCTTGCTTCAGTTATCCAATCTAGTTGGATAATAGAAATGGCATAAAACAATGCTTCCACCTCTTTATTTTTCTTGAGAGTGCATCTGCAACAAAATTTAGCTTCCCTTTTTTGTAGATGATTCCAAAGTCATAACCCAACATCTTTCTGACCCATTTTTTTCGCTCTTCTGAAGATATTTTGTGTTCAAAATTTTTTTTAGGACTATCATTATTAGTTTTTAACTTTAAGCATCTTCCCATTAGGTAAGGTCGCCATTTCTTTAGTGCATGTAGTATTGCTAACATTTCCTTCTCATAAATAGCTTTCTGTAAATTATTTTCTTTGATTGGGTGACTTTAAAAACCAATAGGTCTTCCTTCTTGCATTAAAACAATGCCAATTCCATTTCCTGAGGCATAACATTCCACAATAAATTTTTAAGTGAAGTCTGGCATAGCTAAGACCGATGCTAGGCACATTTCCTTTTTAAGATGTTCAAAGGCCTTAGTTGCTTTAGGAGTCCATGAAAATGCATCTTTCTTCAATAATTTTGTTAGAGGTGCTTATATTCTCCCATAATTATTAACAAACTTGCGATAATACCCTGTTAACCCAAGAAATCCTTGCAACTTCTTTATGGTTGTGGGGAATTTCCATTCCTTAATGGATTTAATTTTGTTAGGGTCTACCTTAACACCCTGGTGAGATACAATATGACCCAGATATTTCACCTCTTACCTCCAAAGAAACATTTCAATGTTTTTGCATATAATTGTTTCTCCTCCAATAGTTTGAGCACCCTATCAACATGTTGAACATGATCCTTCCAAGACCTGTTGTAGATAAGTATATGATCAAAAAATACTAGCACAAATGCTCTAAGGAAGGGTTTGAAAATGGAATTCATCAACCCTTGAAATGTATAAGTTGCATTGATAAGGCCAAAAGGCATCACGAAAAATTCATAATGACCCGCATGAGTTCAAAATGTTTTCTTCAGAATATCTCGAGTCTTCATTCTAATTTGATGATATCCTGAATGAAGATACAACTTGGTTAAATAAATTTCTCCATGTAATTCATCCAATAATTCATTAATCATAGGAATGGGAGATTCATCTTTAATAGTGAGCTTATTGAGCTCCCTATAATCTGAACACATGCACCATCATCTATCCTTCTTGTGCACCAATAGTAGTGGAGAAGAGAAAGAACTTTGACTAGGTTGAATTATACCAGCCTTTAATATTGCCGCAATCATATGTTCAATTTCGCTCTTTTGGAAATAAGGATATCTATAAGGCCTGATGTTCGGAGGAACACTTCCTGGAATCAAATGAATAACATGATCATGATCATGAATAGGTGGGATTCCTTTGGGAGTTTCAAAAAACTTGGAATGATTTTCCAATACTTTTTGGAGATCTGGAGAAAATGGAACTTCTAGTGAGCATAATTGTGAAATTACGCCTCGTTGTTATTTCTTCAGAATATTTTTAATGAAATTAGAGATTATTATATTTCCTGGATTCCCTCTGATATCCCATAATTTGAATTCCTTTCCTTCCGAAAAAAAAATCAAAAAAAGATCTTCAAAATTAAAAGCTACCGCCCCAAATATTGTAACCATTGTACTCATAGTACAACATAAACACCTCCCATTGGAATGGAAAGCACTGGACTATTCAATACATATTCCCCCATTTTTAGCTTGATATTATGGAAATTTTCAGAGCAATTTATAGTTCCTCCATTTGTGACCATCACTTGACATTTTGGTGTTGGGTATAGGAAACAATTCAATTCCTTGGCTACCTTACAATGAATAAAATTATGGGTACTACCCGAATCAATCAACACTATTATGTTTTTATTCTTGATATGTCCTTATATCTTGAGAGTTTGAGGAGTGGTAATTCCTGCCAATGCATTAAATGATATGGTTGGACTTATTTCTTCTTCTTCTAGGGTTGGTTCCTAGTTTATATCCTCTTCTTTCAAAGTTTCTTGTTCATTTTCTTCCTCCTCTTCACAATCTATGTAAAATAATTTCTTCCTAGCAAACTTATGAACTTTAGTGTATTTTCTATTACAACTGTAGGAAAGCCATTTTTCTCTTTTTCCTTCCAATTTTTGTGGCATCAACCTTGTAGGTTGTGGAAGTCTAGGAGTAGAAACAGTTACATCTTTATAGATGTGAGTGGTAGGCCTCCTTGTCGCCATAATTTTACATTCAAATTTTCTTTCCAACCTGAATGCCTTCTCCAATGAATCTGGTTCCCAAATGTGAACCTCATGTTGGATGTTATCCTTTAAATTCCTTATGAATACGTCAATAATGTGTTCCTTTAGAATATGATTTGCCCTTATATTCAATTTTTGGAAGC
This sequence comes from Pinus albicaulis, assembly GCA_034641835.2. NCBI lineage: Eukaryota > Viridiplantae > Streptophyta > Pinopsida > Pinales > Pinaceae > Pinus > Pinus albicaulis. The sequence continues at coordinate 106,847 of JAXQQM020087130.1, forward strand.
CCTCAATGTGCTCCACCACTGAACCCTTTTCTTTGAGATTTATAAATTGCCTAAAAAAAGTGTTTCTCTTTCTATCCTCATAATGTGCTATCATTTCCTCCATAAAAATTGACCAAGTGACAATTAATTTATGGGAACAAAGTTATCGATACCATACAAATGTATCTTTTTCTAAATACAAAGTTCCAATGTGAAAGTTTTGTGTGTTTGACGCATTATTGAGATCAAAATATTGCTCCATCTGTAGTATCCATGTTACTGGAACCTTGCCATCAAACTTACTCATATTGATATTTGTAATATGGTGGGTCTTCCATCCAACATTAGAGTTAATGAAATCATGATTAACATTTATTTTGTTCTCATCATGATTTTCCTCTACTATCTTTTTGCCATTAGAAATAATTTCTTGTGTTAAAATTTTCAAGCCCTCCCTGTCTGCTTTTATATCATTCTTCATGTTTTCCATTTTTTCTTCCATGTATTCCATGCCATTCTTCAAACCATCAATCTTAGCTTCCATGCCTTTCTTCAAACCATCCATATTAGCTTCCATGCCCTTCTTCAAAACATCCATATTAGCTTCCATGCCCTTCTTAAAGCCATCCATATTAGATTCCACGCCTTTATTCAAAACATCCATTTAATTTTTTGTTTCTCTTTTCAAGAGAGAAATTTGGTGCACTTGCTCTTGTATTTTTGATATATCAAGTTGCACTTCCTCATCTTCATGAGTCATAGTATATTTTTCTGAGGGCTTAATGGGTGTTGAATTATTTTTAGGGGGGATTTTAGAACACAATACTAATATCTATACTTCAATATGCTCTTGGAATCACCTCAAACTTATTTTTCAAACAAGACTTATGCAATTTGAAAACAAATTCACACCTTTTTCTTGCTTTTGTGGAGCTCGATATTAAAACTGAATTATCTCTGTCATTTTGGATCTTCAATATCTAAAATTAGGTCATGTAGTAGTCCTCCAAATCTTATTTCCAATTCCATAGGGTTGACCTGATTTGGATTCTTCAAGGTAAAGTTACTCCCATTCTCCCACAATGGCCTAACTATGGACTGGTTCAGCAGATCAAACTTGTATGGCATGCCAGCTGTCACTGTTTCGTCCTTGAGCTCTGAAATTGATACAAACAAAACTATGTTTACTTGTGGCTTCTTTTTACAGAATTCAAATTCAATGCCCAGAGAGAGAGTTATGACAGTTTTCCCACCATCACCTATTTTAGATGAAATTCAGGAGCCTGCAAAAAACCTAACTTCCATAAATCATATCTCTGAAAATTTTGCGAACCAATATCTGAAATTTCTACAGGACGTTCCTCAAGATTTCTTCTTTGCGTGCTAAAAAATACAGCTTCTAAACCTTCCTAGAAACGAATTGATAGTGAAAATTCCATGATGACCTTTTTGGAGTAGCGAAACCCTAGAATCCAAAGTTCTGATACCAAATGTTATGAAACCAACTCCAAAAATACAGGAAAATAGATATGAATGCCTTAGAAATAAGCCACTTCAAGGGGGAAACCTCCTTTACATTACATAAATGAATAATTCTTGGATAATATAAATGAAAAAGCCTCCTTCTATATATAGGATTCCATGGTGTCACAATATAATCCTAACCGACCTAACAATAATAATGTAAGGGAAAAATAATAGAAATATTGGGGTTACAGGGGTACAGAAATAGCAATAAGGGGGCTACACTAACAACAATAAGGGACTACACTAGTAATATAGGGACCTAACACAAATACCTAAAAATTTGGAGACAATGAGATAGCAAGAGTGCACATGGCAAGCAAACAACAGAGTGCACACAACAAGAGGAGAGGGAGATTAAATGGCTACCGATTGTTGAGGATGTAGATAATAGAAAACCTGCGAACATAGAAAATAAAATTTAAAAACAGAAAAAAACAATAAGTAAAAAAAACTACAAAGGATAAACCATAAACCTTACCTTTTCACCTTTTCTTTTACCCCCCTCGCCCCTACAACAACACAACACAAAAAGAGTGAGACAAACAATAATAGAGTATAAACAAATCAATGGTAACTAACTGAATGGTAACAAAACCAAAACTTGTTGTGGTTTGGGGGCCAGTTTATTTATAAGAAAATGTTCTGCCGAATTATTTTAAGAAGTTCGTTCGAAATAATAGTTTGGCCAAACTATTAGTTTGACCAAACTTTTTTTTTCGGTTTTCCCATCTCGGGCCAAAAATCTGTTTACTCACATTGTCAATATGCCGTCAATGTAAATGAAAGAATTAGTTCGGCCGTATTAATTTCAAAACTTCGACCAAACTTTCTAACAATTCAGCTGAATTTTATAAAATTTTGGCCAAATTGTTGGGAAAATGAAATTTCCGACTGCATTTCTCATGAAAGTGTAACCCACCTTCGCATTTTTACCCTATAGTCTAAGTTATCTTGAGTTATTATAGAAGCTTTTGTCACCATGATTTACTAGGGATTCCTCCTAGAATTAGGAATTATCACCTTTCCATAGATAATTACACTAGATTTTGAAGGTCACTTGCGAAGTATATTCTTACTTGCCTCATGATCATTTTTTTGAGCTAATAAAACATGAAATGACATACGTTGATGACTATATTAGGTGGAGGTGTGATTAACATTTCATTAAATAGGATATGACCACCTGTTAGAGGAGGTTTTTTCGGACAACCTCGTTTGTCATCTATGGGATGGATGGTATCATCTTCCTCCAACTCTCCCTTTATTTCCTAATTCAGTTTCTCTTCCTCCAACCTTTATGCTTCCTCCTCCTCTTATGACTTCCTTTTCCACTCTTCATATACTACCCTTCTTTCCTCCTCTTTGTATTTTTCCTTTCTGAACAACTCATCTTGATTCCTCTTTTCCTCTTCTAATTGTTTCATATTTGCCTCTAATTCTCTTTATCCCTATTCATATTGAATAGCTACCTTTCCATTTCCTGCAACACTCTTCATTTGAATTTCAATGTTATTTTTGTTGTGCTAATTTCATCTTCAGATTAATAATTTATTTGTTGATCTTATGCTTGTTGTACATAGGTTTCCTTGTTGCTTATGTGTGTTAAAAATGTAATTTAACTGACTTTTATGAGTGAATTTAAGATCATAAAGTATGAAATTTAAACGCTGAACAACAACAACATAAAGAACAACAAACCATCACAATTGATCCATCAACACAGAGTTTGATGAAAGAGTTCACTCCTCCTGGGCTACATCTCATTGGTCAAGCTTCCATTGCCTAGGCCTCTGTATTAGCTCAATAGTGAAAAAATTGTTGTTTACATACATAAAATGCTCTTGAAAGATACTCCAATGAGTTCAAAATTTCGAAATCTATTAGAAATGACTATTCATTCACTCCATTTAGCCTTCAACGGATCTAGGCATGTCCTTCCTTCATGGTGGCCCAGGGCTTCAATTTTATTCAAAGTGAAAAAAACGCATGTGGAATTGCTACAATGCCTCTGCAACATATTCCAATGTGTTCATAGCATGCCAATATTCTAGGAATGACTCTTCCTGAGGCAAAATTTGTCAAAAATTGCTCAAGGTATGGCTAATTTAATTTTTCCCTAGAATCCTCCTCCAAATCTTTAGAAGACTCCAGATAAGTCTGAAAAATTGGTGATTCTCATCCAATTTGGTGGAGTCCACTAAAAATCCACCAAGTATTAATCATAATTAATTAATTTTAAACTACAGATTAGATGGTGATAAGCACAATGGCATGGACATGTGGTGGCCCCTGGCTACACCCCATGTCAGCCTATGGTTGGCTATCTCTCATATAAAAAGATTGAATTCAAACTTAGGAACATATCCTTAAAAAATTTCTCTTTCAAACCAACTGGCGAATCATGTTGTGACACTTGTCACAGTGTCATTATGAAAAAACTAGAGAATATTCCTTGAATATACCATGAGTGATAGCTGGGCTGCCATGTCATCAACCTATCACTGTTCTGTAATTTTTTTTTTAAATTTTGAATGGTGGTCAGTAGGATATAACTTCTTCATCTAGAGTCGGTTTTCGATGAAATGAATTGCGTCAGATTCCTAGAAACGGTTCAGTCGCGGTCATTCAATTTCCAATCAATTATGAGAACTATCATTTTTTAGCTTATAAACTGAGCCTCTGATCATTCCACCCCACCAGAAGCCTTTTAGACCCCAAAATATATCTGATTACTGATCATGTGGATGAGGGTATTGTTCCCTCACCATTTCGGTCTCTATCCACTGAAATTTTCCCATTTTCATCAATTGGAGATTTTCACAAAAAAATTAACTTATTCCTTGATTCTTGTGACCCTCTCTTACTATCATTGACATTTTCATGTTACAATTTATCTGAATTTATAGAGCATCAAGCTATTCTTGCATAAACCATCTTGTTCCTCCCTTGTTCATTAATCAAAGGAAACTTAAAAATTGTCTGACCTTACATAATGCCACTGTGACGATGCTTAGCTACTTTTTCTTTGTACTTGCATATAATCTTGACCAAATATCTTCGCCATTTCCATGTACCCTTTGGAAACAAAAAACAAGCATTTTTGTAACCCATGCCTTCTTTCCCAATCTACTTTGTTGCTTTCTCATTAACCTTTGTACCCTCTTGCATTTCCATCTTGTTTCCAACACTGCTCAACACTGATGTTGACTGCTGTAATTCTATCTTATTCACCTTCTTTCAAAGGTAACGTGTTAGAATACTGAAACATCTCATTAGAAGCATAAGCCTATTTTAAAAAAAAAAAATTCAAAACATCTCTTTTTCTCATCATTAACAATGTCAAATTCTGACTTGCATTCACTATCCTCTTCATTTCTCTTGTATGTATACGAGACAAACTTGTATTCTCCTTATGAACTCTAATTATGTACTTAATACCATATTTAAACAAGTGATACTTATTCTCATGGCCATGAAATAATTATTTTCTATCATATATATAAGGACTTCCCAATATGATACCTGATATCTCAAGCGATACCACATCAAGTTCAACTTCATCAAGAAAGTTTGAATTGATTGCAAACCTTAGTATGAAGTTCCTTGTAACCTGAAAGTTTGCATTCTTGCATATCCAACCCAAAAGATATGGTCTTGGATGTGTAATATTTTCAAGGTCTAGGTGCTTAACCAAGTCTTTGGAAATAAAGTTAGCTTGTGACCCACTATAAAAAAGTGTATCAATCTTAGTATGTTTAGAGACAACTATAACATGGAAAAGTTCTATTCTTGTGTCTTCATATTGAGTAACATTTGAAAAATTTGAACAAATAGTGCTTGTTATGTTCTTACCATTGAAACCCATGGTTGTAATCTTTGTCTCATATCCTAAAGCTGATCCTAAGTCATGTTCAACTATAGCAACAATTTTACCCTTTTCTTTGGCTTTCAGTTTCTTTGGCTTCAATTCTATATGAAGTTGCCAATAGTGGTCTTCACCATGGCCAGTCTTTGAAAAAAAAATTCATGTGAGTTTTTCCTTCTCTCTTTTTACAGATCTATTTCTCTTTCCTCTTCCATAAAACTTTCCCTTTCCTTTACCCTCACTTTCACTTTTCTCATCTATGTTTTGTTTCCCTCTTGCTTCTTAGTGTGTGGCTTGAACACAAACTTCATCTATGTTTCTGGTATTAAACATGAGAATAGTGTGCCTAATGTAAATTTTCAAACCCCCATCATACTTCAACAAAGTTTCTTGAGAATATAAATTAATACCCAAAATGAGTGATCTTATCCTAAATTCATGAGTATAATCTTGCACACTTTCCCCTTTCAACTGTCTAAACTTTTGTCGATTCATAATTTCATTTTTCATGTAAGCTAATGGATAGAATTTTTTTTTAATGGCAACAGTAAAACTGACCAAGACATAGAGATTTTACTATATTTTTAATCTCTTCTTGAGTCCTTGCTTCCCACCATACAAGTGTAGATCCTTCCATCGTCGAAGAAGCCAATTGAATATTTAGGTTATGTTCATGAAGGTTTTGAATTTTTTAATACACCTCCAATTGATGTATCCAATTGTCAAATATTTTTGCATTTACCTCATGACTATACATTGGAAGCTCAAATTTTACATTAAGTTTGAGTAATGGTGTTTTTCCTTTTGTGGCTTTTGAGTGAGTGTGAGTGGTTTTTGTGGTGGAAGTGGAAGATGATGGTGATGGAGATGATGAGGATGTTGAAGATGGTGGAGATGGAGGTGGATTTCCTGCACTAACCTTTGAACTCTTCTCTTAATCCTTCTTTTCATCTAAAGTTCCTTATCCATATGGATTCTTAGAACCTTCCCTTGCCATCCCAGTAGTAAATGCATCAAACATAATTTTAATCATCCTCTTTATGTAATTGAAGTGTTTCTTGATATCATCCTCTTCCGAATGACCTTGAATCTCTCCAATATCTGACATGATGGCTATGGATTCAAGCTCAACTTATGATGCTTGTACCTCTTCAATCAACACAACTTCTTGTGCAATTTGTACCTCCTCAATCGCAACTTCTTGAGACAAAAATTGAGGTGCTTCAAGTGCAACTATGAATGGACCTTTGGGTGAATATGGTGCTCTTTTATCTCTCCTTATTTTGGTCCTAATCTCAGGACTTACAATCGACAACTTTCTTTCACCTTTCTACAACTTTAACCTTTTCAGCATTACAAATTTGGAACCATTAAACTTGCACAAAACTCAAACAACTATCAAGAAAATAACCTTTCCTTTCAGCCAAGCTCTGATACCAACTTGATCTGAATTTGAATGTTAGTTTTTTTGTGCTAATTTCATATTCATATTTAGAATTTATTTGCTAATATTATTCTTTTTTACAAAGGTTTCCTTTTTTCTTATGTCTGTAAAACATCTAATTTAACTGATTTTTATGAGTGAATTTAAGAGCATAAAGTATGAATATCAAATGCTAAACAACAAACCATCATAATTGATCTATCAACATAGGATTTTGATGAAGGAGTTCACCCCTCTTGGGCTATATCTCCTTGGTCCAACTTCCATGGCATGGTCCTCTCTATTAGCTCAATAGTGAATTTTTTTTTGTTTACATGCATAAAATACTCCTGAAAAATACTCCAATCAGTTTAGAATGTTGAAATCTATTATAAATGAGTATTGATTCACTCAATTTGGCCTTCAGTTGATCTACGCATGGGCTTCCTTCCTAATGGCCCTTGGCTTCAATGTTATTCAAAGTGAATAAAACACATATATAATTTCTCCACTACCTTTTCAACGTATTCCAATGTGTTGATAGCATGCCAATCTATTAGGAATGACTCTTCCTAAGCCAAAATTGGTCGAAAATTGCTCAAGATATGGCCAATTTAATTTTTCGCTAGAATAATCCTCCAAATTTGGAGAAGACTCCAGATAAGTCTGACAAATTGCTTATTCCCACTGAATTTGGTGGATTTCACTAAATATCCGCCGAGTATTAAGCATAATTAGTTAATGATTAAATACATATTAGAAGGTGATAAGCATAGCTTTAATGGTGCATAAGCGCAATTTATTAAAACCGGATTAAATAGCGCTCAACCATGGTTTTTATGGGTTAATAAACCATATTAGCGTTAATATCCACGCAAAAAACTCAGCTCCCATTGTCGGTTCTGGTGGTTGGTCTTATGGAAGGAGTGTAATATTCCTAAATTTTCACATGATATTTGGAATATTAGAGTTCCTAATAAACTTAATTAATTAAGTTAATAAAAGGGTGGAGGGACCCATAATCCTCAAAGATAAATAAATCTAGTTTTTGACGTGTGTATATGGATATTATAGATCTAGATCTAAATCATGGAGTAGTGGACCAGCTCCATTAGTGATAAAGTAGTGGAAATCATGTCTCATTTATGAGCTAGATCATGGAGGATGAAACAGTGAAATAAGATCATGGATCTTAAATATAAAATCATGAGGACCTTTAAAGAGGTCAACTGAGATCATAGTGAATTCAAAGTAATATCATAAAGCACTTATGATAAGTTAGTGGAGGCATTTAATGCACACGTGATGGAGAGGGTGATCACCCCATGTGAACATGATCGAGGACATGGAGAAATAGCACAGTCAACCATGGAGACTTATGTCCACATGTACATCATAGTTATGCAGTGGGCCTAGGCTATGGAAGGCTCATGATCTATATAATGAAGGTGAGGGCACAATCGAAGGAATATTTGGATACTTTTATTATTCTTGATCTGTTTAGATCTGGATTTTTCAGGTGACAATTCCATCCACTCTTATGTTGTTTAGCTAAGTTTTCAGTGCTGACTAGCATAAGGTGTTCCCAAGCGAGAGTCCCACCCTTACCCATAGAGGACTTGTGTGCCTACTTTGGGAAGGTCTTCTATCGAGCTCTATTCCTTATCAGGCATTGGTGCCATCTTCAGGAGGTTTTTTCTAGCATTCATCTAGGAAACCGATGGAGGATTCCTCCTACCACATTTTTATTCACATTCAGTCTTCCAAGAGCAGCAGATCTATATCTGGCATTTAGGCCATTAGGTTTTACCTCCATGCAGCAGCATTCCCTTCAAGGATTGTGTAGTCTAGTCCTATAGATCTATTGGAAGAAGGAAGTTTCTAGTATTTCAGCTGGAAATCTTGTGAGCGATCATCTCCTAAAATTGGATCTATTGTTTCCATCACTCAAGAGCTAATTTGACATATCTAGAAGCAGGTTATTGAGCCTCCCTCTCTTACAGTGAATTTTTCTGATGTTGATGTTCATCCGGCAGCTATTTTTAGTGGAGGATATTGAAGGAGCTAGATCTTGAGCTTTCAGCCCAAGGATCTAGTGAAGGGATCATCCCTTCTTGCATAGATATGATTGTGCATCATTACAGCAATCATATCATCAAATTATGTAGTAGATTTTCATACCCAGCAATGTATATGTTAAGCCTTCAGAGGGTGGTTTTCTTAGATTGACTGATCTGAGAAACCATTTCTAGGTTACCTTGGGTATCCATCATAGAGCTCGAATCTCTATTTTTAGCATCATCAGAGCTCCCAAACTTCCTAGATCTGACTTTCTATCTTTGTGGTGGTTGCAATTCCAATAGTTGTAGCAGGGACAACATAGTTTACTTCTAGCTATTATCTAGTCCCTCTCGTGGGATAATTTCAGGGTCATTCTAGGCCTTGTCTTTGCCTTGAGTGTCTCATATTAGAGAACTTTTGTACTTTCTATTCACCTCCCATATAATAAAATGGCTCAGCTTCTCTGTAGATTGTGATGTGTATTTAGACTTATTGTTTTCTTTGCTACATTTCTTATATTGTTTTTTAGTATTGTTGCATTCTCCCTTTTGGGATATTACAGTGGCATCAGAGCATGATCTTTCACTCATCTTGTAGACATTACTGGAAACATAAGAAAATCAGATAGTAGAGATATGCTATAATGGAGGGATTAAGTTTTGCTGCATATTTCTTGAGAACTATGAAGGATATCTCCAAGGGGATCAATGAAATGAAGAAATAAAGGCAAAGAGAAACCTCAAGAAGGTTTCAAGATGAAGAAGGTCCTATTACTTCTTGTCAGTAACAAAGAAGACCGGAGAACCATACATCTTCTCATAGATCTACTATGCCCACTTTTTCTGAAGGAGGTGAATGGTATAGAAATGAAGAAAGAAGATAACCTGAGACTCGTGAGACTCTTAGTCTATATCTTGAAGAGTAAAAATCACAGTCTATAGCATTTAAGGAGAATATAACTCTCCAAAAAAATTTCAAAATTAAAGAATAAAGAGGATCCTATAGCAGCAATAGGAGAAAGAGGCATAATAGATTCTATTTTCCTACATTTGATGGATCTTCTTCAAGCACTGTTAAGGCTTGGAGGGAAGAGTTAGATGCATTTTTCAGGCTACATCCTGTGGCTAAAAAAGAGGTTGTCCTGATTGCAGCACTTCATCTTCTAGGTGGAGCCAATGATTGGTGGTTTGGTCACATGAAGCATGCAAAGGTGACTAAATATTCAGATTTCTTTCATAAGTTGAGGAAGAAGTTTGCTGTGAGAAAACCAAAGATGTTTCACAAAGATAAAATTCCTAAGGAAACAAAGGAGGATGTCAATATTGTCAGTCTGGACAAAGAGTCATTACATCCACCACCAACTGCAAAGGTACTTGTATCTGGAGGAGAGACATTTGCATCTTTGCAAGATAGTCTTAGGCTCTTGACAGATAGAGTCCTATGCATGATTCATGAGATGGATGAGGAAGAGGAGGAATATTCCAGTGCTGGTACATTGATAGAAGGTCATCCATCCCTCTCGCTAGTAGTTGGAAAGACCATTGTACGAGCTGGAGAAACTCTTGTGTTCTTGCAAGAGGTTCCCACACTTCAGTTGATCCAAGGTATGCATGCACTTTCGTCACATACTTTTTTAGTAGATCTTATTGAAACTTATGGGGGCATGAAATCAAGGCCATTGCATGACCAAGGATTAGAACAAGATGCTGTTTTTAAGTAGAAACATATCACAGCGCAGAGGACCCTTGATCTATTCAAGGAGGAGATGAAGAGCTATCCCATTTCATCATTGATGAGCTACATTCAACCCTTTTAGTTGGATTGTAGAATTTCAGAAGATGGGATGAGCATGATCCTATGCACAATGTTGGATATGAGTTCAGTATTATGCCTTGCTATGAGATATCATATGTACCACCATGTAGAGCTACAACATTGTCACTTAGTATCAGTGATGATAAAAGGGCCCCATTATTCTTGGAGAATTCTGAAGGTAGCTTCACTCATGAAGCAATGCAGGTAAAAATTATAAATGGTAGACATCTTGAGATGAGGAATCTTTTCTCCTTTCTAGATGACACTTTCCCAATGAGCATCTCAAATCTCAAAGAGAAAATTCTACCTACAAAAGATTCAAAACCTTATTGGTTTTTGAGGTACATTGATGAGAAGAAGGTATCATTAAGAGATATCATTGGAGGTGCACTTCAACATATCATGGAGTGAAAATTTCTTCATCAGTTTGAGGAGAACGGTATTCTACAAAGCGAGGATACCATGTTTATTCAGATCATCATTTATCATTCACGTGGGGATGAGTGGGTGAGGATGATAAGCAAGGGGTTGCATGACCACTTGGAGATATATAACATGGGCCAGCAAGAAGCTTGTTTATGCTGGTTACTCTTGGGTGATTTTGGCTACTACCCAAAGGCTCCTATTTCTTTGATCCATGCCTTGAAAAATGCTCATGTAATGAAGAAGGAGGCATGGTTGTGATAGTTGTTCTTGGGTGAGTATGGTTACCACCCAATAGCTCATATTTCTTTGACTCATGCCTTCTATATCAATAACAAAATGAATCAAAAGAATGCATGTTCACTTTGGTTGTAAGAGTTTGGCCATCACATGACATCTCCTATGTCTATGTGTTTTGTACTGTGTAAAACATGGCATGGTACTCTCATGATGTGTATTGATGGTTTTTTCTTGTATTGGGCTGATGTGACATTCCACATGTTTATCAGTATGTTTTTACTCCATGATTCACATCAGGAGGTGAAAGGGCAACAAGATCTCTTGTATATTTGGTTTCTTTTGGGGGAGTTGGGCTTGTCCATCTTGCATGGGGGGGATGGAGGATGGAAGCAAGAGGCCCTACTCCATTGGTTACAATTAGGAGAATATGGTTTGACACATTTGTCTACCCATATGTCTCTATTTCTTCTTTTGTACAGTGTTGACAAGATACTTAGATCTAACAAGGACAACAAGGCTAAGGATGGAGGCATGAAAAGCCTCTCTTGGAGGTATACTTTGTGAGTTCGAGCTTTCCTTTTGTGGAAGGAACCATCTATATTTATGTATCTCATGTATTTTGGAGGATGTTGGAAAGCTTATGGTTGTCACTTGAAGCTTCATGGTTGAGGAGGTATATCTAGCCACAGAGTTAGAGGTCACTGTAGGCATTCCCGAGAGGAAAATTTGGTGATGGGCATACATAAATCATTGGAGGAAATGGGGAGACCTTCCTTGTGTGGACGCCATTTGGAGGGGGATAGATTGCTCTAGCATCTACTTTTGCAGTTGCTTGAGGGAAAGCAACATTTTTTCGAGGAGGACTGTAATATTCCTAAATATTCACATGATATTTGGAATACTAGAGTTCTTAATAGACTTAATTAATTAAGTTAATAAAAGGGTGGAGGGACCCATAATCCTAAAAGATAAATAAATCCACTTTTTGATGTGTGTATGTGGATATTCTAGACTTAGAGCTAAACCATGGAGTAGTGGAGCAGCTCCATTAAAGATAAAGTAGTGGAGATCATGTCTCATTTATGAGATATATCATGGAGGATGAAATAGTCAAATATGATCATGGATCTTAAATATAAAATAATGATGATATTTGAAGAGGTCAACTCAGATCATAGTGCATTCAAAGTAATATCATAAAGCACTTATGATAATTTAGTGGAGGAATTGATTCATTTAATGCACACGTGATGGAGAGGGTGATCAGCCCATATGAACATGATGGAGGTCATGGAGAAACATCGTAGTCAACCATGGATAATTATGTCCACATGTATAGCACAGTAATGGAGTGGGCCTAGGCTATGAAAGGCTCATGATCTATATAATGAAGGTGAAGGAACAATAGAAGGAATATTTGGATACTTGGATTATTCTTGATCTGTTTAGATTTGGATTTTTCTGGTGACAATTCCATGCACTCTTATGCTATTTATCTAAGTTTGCAGTGCTATTTAGCACAGGGTGTTCCTAAGCGGGAATCCCACACTTTCCCATAGAGGACTTATGTGCCTACTCTGGGAAGGTTTTCTATTGAGCTCTATTCCTTTTCAGGAATTGGTGCCATCTTCAGGAAGTTGTTTCTAGCATTAAACTAGGAAACTGGTGGAGGATTCATCCTACCACTTTGTTCTTAATATTCAGTCTTCTAGGAGCATCAGATCTATATCCAACATTCAGGCCATTGGGTTTTACCTCCATGTAGTAGCCATTCCTTCAAGGATTGCGCAGTCGAGTCCTGTAGATCTATTGGAGGAAGGAATTTTCCGGTATTTCAGCTAGAAATCCTGTGAGGGATCAAATCCTCATATTGGATCTATTGTTTCCATCACTTAGGAGCTGATTTGACATATCTAGTAGCAGGCTATTTAGCCTCCCTCTCTTACAGTGCAATTTTCTGAAGCTATTGTTCATCTAGCAGCTATTTTCAGGGGAGGATATTGGACGAGATTTTTCTTGAGCTTTCAGCATAAGGATCTATTGAAGGGATCATCCCTTCTTGCATAGATTTGATTGTGAATCATTGCAGCCATCATATCATTAGATTATGTAGGAGATCTGCATATCGAGTAGTGTATATGTGAAGCCCTAAGATGGTGGTTTTCTTGGATTGAAAAATCTAAGAAACCCCTTCTAGTTTATTTTGGGTATCCATCATATAGCCCAAATCTCTATTTTCAGCATCATCTGAGCTCCCAAATTTCCTAGATCTGACTTTCTATCTTTCTGGGAGTTGTAGTCCCAATAGTTGTAGCAGGGACAACGCAGCTTTCCTTCCAACAGTTTAGCGGTTACATAGTCTCTCTTGTGGGATCATTTCAAGGTCATTCTAGGCCATCTTTTTGGCTTGAGTGTCTCATATTTTAGGCACTATTTTACTTTCTATTCACCTCCCATATAATAAAATGGCTCAGCTTATACGTACATCCTGATGTGTATTTAGATTTATTGTTTAATTTGCTGAAGTTATTATATTTTGTTTTAGTATTATTGCATTCTCCCTTTTGGGATATTACAAGGGGGTTGGCCCCATCCATTCCACCATTGGATAAATAATCACAACTTAAATATATGTTGGGCACATAACATTTCAGGGAACACATCTTGGGCTATTGGTAAGAGGTGGTAACATTTGGGGGGAGGTCACGGGTTCGGCCGTGACCTTTACCCCTATACATATATTTTTCATCACATTTAATTATGCACCCCCCATATAAATATGTCTAATACGCCAATAACATATGTCATACCCTAATGTTCAAATTTTGCATTAAAATCCAATGTGCCCTCCACCATATGCTGACTGTGGAGTTATATGCCACCACAAAATGTATTAAACTCAGACCTTGGTTAGTAACGCAGATTTGAATGTGCCACCAATATGTATCGAACCTAAACTATGGTTTAATTTTACTCAACCATTTTTAAATATAAATTTCAACCACCATATCATAACATTGAAATTTGACCATAACACATAATACGAAATTCGAACTAGACATTGAAGAGGGGGTCCATGAAAGCAGACATGAGGTAGCCCCTAGCTGCACCATGTGTCAGCCTCTGGTTGGGATGTCGCTCATATAAAAAATAATTGAATTGAACCTTCAGAGAATATCCTTAAAAAAAATTGTCTTTCAAACTAACTCGCAAATCATGTTGTGACACTTGTCAAAGTGTCATTGGGAAAAAACTAGAAAATATTTTCCGAATATACTTGGAGTGATGACTAGGATGCCATGTCATTAAATTTTTACTATTCTGCATTTTTTTCTTTTAAATTTCTCTATTTTGAATGGCGGTAAATAGACTATAACTTCTTCATCCAGATTTGGTTTTTGACAAAACAAATAGTGTCTGATTCCTGGCGACGCTCCGAACGCGGTCGTTTAGTTTCCAATCAATTCTGAGAAATTTAATTTTTGAGCTTATACACTGAGCCTCTAAACAACTCTCATGTTGAATCATGCTTGATCATTTTCATGGGTGCTATAAACAAATATATCGATCAAACAAGAAAATTACCAATTACCCATATTTTTAAGGTAGCAAAAAAAACACCCAATTTTGAAAAGTGGTGATGCAGAATCACCCTTTTTTTTTTACCATATTTTCACCACTATATATATATATATATATATATATATATATATATATATATTTGTTTAATTTCATGATTTTCATGTCAATTTTGAAAAGTGGTGATGCATAATCACCAGCTTTTTTTAGAGGGTTTATTTTGACATTTTAGATTTTCTAATGTCTTCTTCTTCCCTGAGATGTTCATTTTCAAGTGTATTTGTGTACCTTTTTTTAATGAAATATTCATTTTTTCACATATTTAAAAAAAGAAAGGTCAATATTTTAAGGTTGGGATTTTCTATATGTTTTTGTATTGTTAATTAATATGTCAATGCACATCAAATTATTGTCACTAAAAAACCAATATTTTTAACCATATGAAAAAAATATACATTTTAAATATAAATACAATGAGAAAAAGACACATTTTGAGACTTCTTGTTAAAAATCACATGTTAAATCAACAATTTTTATGGGAAAATATCAAGAAAAAAACTTTAAAAAGTAGATTTTTTATGAATTTTATGTTAATAATTAATAGTAATCACATTTTTTTCATAAAATAATGATTATTCTCATAAAATATCAAATACTAAACATTACAAGTAAAACTGAAGAATAACTCTCAAAATTGAGCTTTATTTGCAAGAATAACTTAAAGTTAATCAATAATATAAACTAATACCTGTTCGAAATCTTCTAGACCATCATTAATTTCTTCTTCCAAAACATTATTTGCTTCATTTTGGCCACTGTCATCTTCTAATGGATATTTGATGTCTGGAAATATTCCAATGTGCCAATTTCCAATCATTCTATATAACAGTGGTTGAGATTCCTTTGCCTTTTTTTCCACACATGATTCATTAAAACCCCTTTTCCTCAAACCAAATTCTTGCATTGCATCTAGAAGAAATTGAAGAGAATTAATTCTTTGTTGAATAAATTTGCAATGCAACTTCTTCCTTTTTGTAGGAAACATGTTAGTGTTGTACCCAATCATCAAGCACAAAATAATTAATTCAGAAAATTAGTATAAACACATAAAAATTAAAAACTAATATATTTAAATTCAATTTTATATAATAAAACTTACCTAAACCGAAGAATAAATCCAAAATCCAATCTCCTCCATTTGAACATAGATCTATAATATAGTTAATCAATGTTTGCGGTTTTTTATAGATTTTAACTCTCTCTCCCTTTGCATATTTATCCTCGTATCTTATTTTTCTTACAACAAAATTATGACCCAGTACTTGACTATGACTCTTCCCATCTACTCAATTCAGAAGAATATGCTTATAGGTATCCTATTTTTTCCAACATTCAACATGGATGAACTCACAATCATTTATAATAGGTTGATCTTCAGAAGAAACGAGATTTTATTTCTTCCTGTAACATGAAATTATAAAAGTTTAATTAACTTGTACATAAATAAAAAAATTAACATTAATAAAACATACAATTTCAATGTCTTACAATGTAAGTTGCCTCCTTCATTTTTATTTTCCCTTGAAGCTTGTTAATAACATTGAAAATCGTGTTTCTGAATGAAATTTTACAAATATCCAAATTGGTGACATTGTGACTTCTTGAAATCCCGCAAGCCCTTCACTAAAATCTTGATAAATATAAGATTCACTATAATATTAAATGTCTGAGAAATTGAAACGATGAGGAATATCAGCAATAACTAGGTCATATTCCATTTTATGAATGAGTTTTGCAATGTCTTCACAATCACCTGGTATTATTTGATTTTGGATAGTGTCGAGCCCATTCGAAATGAAATGATTTAGAGTAGGATCAATTTCAACATTCATAAGACATTGTTTTCTCATATTTTTCAACTTATTATTTTCAAAAAAACTTTTGAAAGTATTTGGTACTCCATTTGCATCCTTCTTCGACATCTTTAATGACATAAAAAATATATATGTATAAGTTATAAAATAAAAATAGTATACAAATAGATAAAATGAATGTATAAATCAACATATCTCATTGAATGCAAGATAAAGATCTTTAAGTGTTGTAATAGTGTGTAATAACTTGTTGTGGAGTTTTAAATAACCCAACGTTTCAGAATACTAAAATTATTCCATCTTAAGTTTTTTTGTAGAACTTAATTATGGATAGTTACATAAAACATCATCCCAACTATATTCATTCAACATTTTAACCATATGTTCTTGTATTTTCATATAAATCTTATCAATGAAAAAATAAAGTAAAAAAAATTAATATAGTGATATGTATAAAAAATTCTACCAAGAAAAATATATTATATTTAAAAGAAAATTATAATAAAAGAAAAAGTAAAAATAATTCAACGAACTTACTTCTGATATTATGCGCACATTACACCCATTGATAATTCACCTCACTTTACATGACATATTATTGATTTGACTAGTTTCTCATCCTTCACTCCTTGCATTTTTCTCCAAGGTGTGATAGTCATATCCTTTGGAAGTTGCTTCATTTCAGAACCTATCTTAATTTTGGTACATATTATCGGTTTACACAATTTAACCTTATGAATTTTTATGAAAATATTCTCCCACGACTCAAAAATATCATCAATGAATTCCCATATCTTCCCAGTTCTAAATGCCAACTAAAATTTCCCTGCATCTAAATATATTTTAATGTATTTTTCCTCCTTTTGAATTTATTTTATCGTAAAGTTGATAACATGTTTCCATTAAACATTCCATCTAAAATATTAGAATGAATTTTGCCTTATCCCCACCACATTTTCCTACAAATTCATTATGAATAGATCTAGCCCTTTGGATGAAAGTTGTAGGCATTATGTAGTCATTCTCTTAATTATGATCCCATGGCCATAACCTTTTTTTTCTTCTTAAACTAGCGTAAATTATGCATTTAAATGTTGCAAAAAGAGGTTTAATAGGATATTCCTCAATCAAATATTTTTTAGCCTCTTTTGAATGGTTCCCTCCAATTATATAATACTTATATTCAAAGCATTATTTCTTGTCAAATTCATGTTCCTTTGGAACCTGATTTGGATCAACAAGAACCACATAATCCACCACATGCACATGTGGATTGAACCTGGACAATTTTTTCATATTATATAAATGTAGGTGATGTGCCTTTCCAATTTTATATTGAGATTTTACTTCATATATCCTATATAATTGGCTAACATTATGCTCAAATGTTTGGCCACAATTAATTAATTTTTTGTTCCTCAAATCATATCGAATGGAATTTTGTTTTGTTTTAATAATTCCATCCTCTAGCTCAACACCTAGTCTTATGATTTCTCTGTTGCCTTTAGAGCTTTCAGATTGTTCTTCATTTTTGTTCGTGACTTTTACAAGTTGAACAATGTTTTATTTATTCTTCTTACCATCTAACATATCCTCTTTTTAATAAACAAGCTATTCATCATCGGCTAGAAGAGAGACATATTTGGCCATTTTTGTTTTTGGTGTTTAATTTTTTTCTATTTTTCAACAACATTTCTAATATCCTCCTCACCAATGCTAACATATTTTTCAGCTTCATCTTCCACATCTTCAAAAGAAACATGTTTATCTTTACTATATTGACCCACCTTAGTGAGTCTTTGTTTATCCTCTCTTTGTACTATTACAATGTCACAAGATATTGATATTTTCTTCCTTATCCTTTCTTCTTTTTCCTTTATGTGGGAATTGTTGTTCAGAGTCCTAACATTTGGCTCTAGATAATAAATACCCTCCAACATGTTTAAAAGACTCGAAAAATATCCTATGAAACAAAATACAATATGTCAATGATCAATAATTTATAAAAATTTGAATGATCCTTACAATAATGCATAACAAAAATATAACTAAACATAATTATAATGTCATTTGAAATGTTTCTTATGATTTCTGCACACAATTGTGTATATTCTTCATGTGTGTCATACTTGACCTTCGATAGACGATATCTAACCTTTCCATCGATATTATCCATTCTTCCAAGAACATAAAATATTTTTGCATTCATAACCAAACATATGTCACATACTACGCCCATCAGCGCATATGATTCACTGAAGTTAATCATACCACAATACAGATAGATATGTACACCATCATCGGTTTCAATGTCTTCAAGGTGCCATGAATTTTTTATTAATATTTTTATTTCCTGTGCATTTTTCCATTCTAAAAATACCTTGAATGTACTTCATGGCCCACTTTATTTACATTTAGTACATTTCTCAATTTTAGTGTGTTCAACAATATTAATAGTCCATCCAACAGTATCCATAGTGCATCCAGCAATATCCATAGTGTGTCCAGCAATATCCTTCATGTGTCCAGCAATATCCTTCATGTGTCCAACAATATCCATAGTGCATCCAACAATATCCTTAGGGCATCCAACTGCAGCTTTAGATTTGCTATTTGGTGCCCTTGGTCTAGAAACATTCACAAGGATCTTCTTTTATGTCATCTTGCTGATAATATATATATATATATATATATATATATATATATATATATATATATATATATATATATATATATATATATATATATATATATATATATAAGCTAATGATAAAACACATATCTTAATTAAATGAATTTTTGTTTCAAAAGTTTACCAATATAAATTAAAATAAATAAATAAATATTTTTTTAAACTATCTAAATCAAAATTTTTAAAAATATAATTATATATATTATTAAAATTAATTGAAATTTAACTTCTATAAAATGCATTTAAAAAAAATACAATGTTTTTTTAAAACCTTATAAATTAAAATTAAAAACAAAAATAACAATATAATTTTCCCATATATATATATATATATATATATATATATATATATATATATATATATATATATATATATATATATATATTTCAATTTTAAAAAATTTAAAAATTTTAATAAATTTTTTTGAAAATTTTAAAATAAAAATAAAAAATTGTGCCTAGTCCGTATCGGAGGCCTATTGGGCGATGTTGTAACAAATTACCATCACTACCTCGCCCCTCGCGCAAAAACAAATTAAAGTTTAAATTAAAAGAATAAAAATAAAAAAACAACAGTTTTTAATAATATTCTTTTTAACTATATATATATATATATATATATATATATATATATATATATATATATATATATATATATATATATATATATATATATATATAATTTTTGTTTAATATGAAAGGTTGTTTTTTTTTCTTTCGTGGAGGAACCCAACAGCCATAAAAAAGTAAAATATTTCTTTTTTCTATCCAAAAAGCCCTACAAATTTGAGATTTGTGTTCATCTTCTTCGCTTTAAAAATACAAAAGTGGGATTTTTTATGTGTGCTTTCCGATAATTATGATATTGAAAAATAAAATTCAAAGGAAAAAGGAAAACAATAAAAAAATAGTTATGAAACATAAAAACCATAAATGGTCAAAAAATAAGGAAAACTAACCTTTCAAATGCGAAAAACTCTCGTTCAATGTGCTATCGATGTCAAACTTTTGCCTCCGCAAAATTGCTCGAAACATTCTAACAAAACACAAAAGGCATGATGTGATGTTAGGAATAGAAACAATGATTGTTATTATATGGCAAAGATTGTGCTATTCCTTTATTATTTCACGAATGTGGGATTAAAAATCAAAATTAAGAAAATTAATATGTAGTTAATATTATAGGTTTATATAAACTTTTATTCAATGTCGAGAAAAAAACAAAACATAAATTATAAAAATTAATCTAGATACATAGTCAATGTTAAATCATTAAAATAAAAAAATTATTTCGGTTTCGAAGGAATACATGAAAGGAATATTTTTGTGGATATTTTGAATAAAAAGTAGGGTGAGATATTTCAAGACCAATATTTTAGTAAAATGTTTTCAAATACATTTTAGAAGAAAATTTTGAAGGGAAATGTTTCAAACGAAATTTTTGGAGGGAATAGTTTTAACAAAAAAAATTTGGCGGGAAGAATTGGAGTGAAATAATTTAGCAATAATATTGGGTGGGGATTTTAGAGGGAAGCTTTGAGTCTTTAACCTATATATTCTCATTAGGAGAGAGTTCATTTGTATCATTCAAAATATTCTTGTTGAAAGTCATGGATTCTTCTGAAAATGCATTTCTTATTTCTGCAGCAGCAACATCTTCATCATGCAACAACTCTATTTAGATTGATGAATATAATAGGATTTTGTTCACCATGAATAGAGAGTCAAATTTTTGACTAGGTCATAATCCTAAGGATGGTGAGAACATAATTGATGATGAGAGTCATTATTCCACTTAGACTTAGTCATAAGTATTACGTGAGCACCAATGACGAAGGGCATGAGGAAGAATTAAATTTCCACTTCGTTCTAATCTTAAGGATTATGAGGGAAAAAATGATGAAGGGGGGATGAATAATTTCCAAAGTCCAAATTTCCACTTCATCCTTATCCTAAGTATTACACGAGCACCACTAATGAAGGGGGCGATGAAGATTTTCCAGAGTCAAAATTTCCACTTCGGCCTAATCGTAAGGATTATGAGATGACCATTGATGAAGGGGAGATGAAGATTTTCCAAAGTCAATTTTTCTGCTTCATATTAATCCTAAGGATTATGATAGCACAACTAATGAAGGGGGGGACAAATAATTTCCAACAAATAGAGATTCAAAGCATCCACTTATTCCTAGTTTTAAGGATTATGAGAGCACCAATGAGGAAGGGGAAGGGGAGGGATGAATAATTTCTAGTGAATAGAGATTCAAAGCATCCACTTAGGCCTAATCCTAAGGATTATGAGAGCACCATTGATGAAGGGGAGGATTAATACTTTTCATTAGATAAATATTCAATGCCTCCACATATTCTTAATCCTAAAGATTATGAAACCACCATTGATGAAGTTGAGGATGAAGAATTTCCTGCAAATGGTAATTTAACTATAAATATAGAGTCAAATTTTCCAATCATTCCTAATCCT
This sequence comes from Pinus albicaulis, assembly GCA_034641835.2. Lineage (NCBI taxonomy): Eukaryota > Viridiplantae > Streptophyta > Pinopsida > Pinales > Pinaceae > Pinus > Pinus albicaulis. Next base: position 128,807 of record JAXQQM020087130.1, read on the forward strand.
ATGGACTATATGACCACCAGTTATGAAGGGGAGGACGAGGAGTTTCTTGCAATGATAATTTTGGAGGCACAAATATGAATAATTCATTTTCTCTAAGTGAGTGTTTCAAAGGAAATCATGGTGATGAATAATCGAATCCTCCAAGGGAATATTTTGAAAGCATGGATGACTATGGTGAATAATTTCGTCTGAGTCAGGGTTTCAAAATCTCAAACTAATTTTTTGAAAAATTTTCTTCAAGTGAGTATGGTAATGAATATTTTCCATGCAATGATGATGATGAGTTTCTTATGTTCAAAATTTTTATACTGAGGATAATATTCCTCCTAATGATGATGAAAAATATTCTACAAACTATAATGGAATCATGAAGCTGTTGCAAGAAAATATTGTAACTACGTGTAGGAGTAGACCTTTTCATATCAATCCAAAATATTCCAATTATATAAGGGTTAGAAAACATACCTCACAAGCATAATTTCTATCAGTGATATAATTTGAAGTGAATGTTGCCGAAATGGCTTCTTGAAATATATGGATTTCAAGTTTTCTTTGGATAAAAGGAAAAAATATTTTTCAATTAATTAAACACATTCAAAATTCATATTTAGTGGGTTGCACGCAATCTACACTAGCAAGTTATGTTTATCATATTAGGAATGTATTTCTCTGCAAAAAGGCTTTCAAAATATAGCATTCAATTGGTAATTTTTGTTGTTCAATAATCTATGAAATAATGGAAAAGGATATGAAATATTATCTAGAAGTACCTTATAAATGATAGGTTTGGTCATTGGAAAATATTGCTATATCATGGATGAAAGACTTATTTTCAATGCATGTAGAGTGTATGTGAAATAAATACACAATACATATTCTAGATAATTTCGTGAGATGAGGAATATACAACTTATAGAAATAATACGCATAACGTGTTGAAATAATTGGTAATTTTATTAAATATTCATATTTTACAAGGGTATGGAAGAATAAATTCCACGATGTTTGTATTCCTAAGAAGACAAGGATGTTGGTTTGCATGCATGTGCTTCTATTAAATAAGAAAGGGGTAAATATCAAGGGGAAAAAATAAGTATGTGTTCATAACACTATTTTAAAAAATTGGATAGTTATCAGCTATGAAAATGTATTTATTGATAGGTTTGTTTTATTTTATGTGCATATTATGTTTTCAAAGCACTTCAAGAGCATTGCAATAAAAAAAAGTGAAAGAAAATAATTTCATAAACATCAAAATAATTTTTATCATAATTAAAATAAATATTTGGGTTTTGTAATATATGGTATGGACCAAAAGAAAACACTTCTACCACACTTTTTCTGCACACCAAAAATTTACAAGCGGAAAATTTTATTTAGTTTTACTTTGTTGGTTGCATGGTCTTTAATGGGAAGATGTTTCCAAGCGCTTACTTCAGAACTCCAAATATTCACAATCATGAAAATATAACCATAACTATAATCCATGATGTGGTTAGTCATTGTTTTGGTATTCTTCCTAAAGTTTTGTATGTACAACTAGACAACAAAGGCCATGAAAACAAAAATCAAGTTATTTCTTGGAATGTAAACATGCTCATTGAATTTGGAATTTTTAAAAAGGTAAAGGTTTGTTTCCTTCTTGTTAGGCATACTCATGACCATATTGATCAAATTTTCAGTAGTTTTTCAGTAACATTGAGGAGGAAAGATGTTGGGAGTCTGCCATCGTTAATTGAATGTATTAAGAAATCATACATTCCAGAGTCTCTTTTTCATGTGTTAGAAGAAACTATTGACATGCAAAGTTTTATTGTGGTATCACATGGTGAGGATAAATTCATTGAATAACTTAATATCATTATATTCCAGCATCAATTTCTTATCAAAAAAATTGATGGGATCACACTTATATGGGGCGAGAAGTATTCAATTGTTTCCGAATGGGGGTTGTCAGAGGCTTAGCATTCTTGAAGTCCATTCTAGAGCATCCAATATTTACATCAAAGGTAGTGTTACTACAATATGTTGCTAAACTTTATAATGCACGAAGGCATAAGAGAGATATAAATTATTATGAACATCTGGAAGAAATTAAAAGATGTGTTAGAGATACCTATGAGTACTTTGATGTCGCTAATTCAGTTTGGTGGGAGTATTTTTTCAATAATCAAAGTGATATGATTTCAATATCAATAAATGAAGATACACTTTTGAAGACTCCATTTATTTGCACACAAAATATGCCAAATCAACATGAGAAATACATATTGTTGAGAAAAAACAGTATGAAGTTAGTACTAAATATCCACTAGTAGAGGAAAGAGAAATTTATATTGGTTGTAGAAGATCATGTGCACAACGTAAAGCCATGGAAGAACTTTACAAGGGTTCTGTGCAGGATATTAAGGAGGATTGTATGATAGCAATGTTAATAGATGGAAATCCACTTGGCAATCTATTCTAGATTTCCAAGGCTATAAAGGTCATTAAATAAAACAAATGTATTATAGTTGTTGAAGTACATATGTATTCTAGAAATACCCAACCATTCAATGATGTGTTCAAGCTAGAAATGGTAGTTGATAAAAAAAATGGCAGAAAGAGAAAAAGAAAGGGCACAAATATAAATCATCACCACACAAGCCTCTTAAAATTAGAGGTTGTAGACATACTTGTGTATGACCTCAATTTGAAAAAGAGAGGAAATATTCACTTGAACACCATAGATATTTTGAAGAAATTGCTACCAGAAGAAGTAGTGTTTAGATGGAACTATGCTGAATCTAGTGCTAGATATAGAATACTTTGGGAACCTAAAATGGTGGGAATGAATGTTGACAAATATCGAGCACTAGTTGATGAAATAGAAGAATATGGATCATCTTCATCTGCATCCAGTCACTCATCTGAAAATGTTGATTTTTATGGTGTGCTAGAACCTATGACGGATTTTGAATAAATTTCTAAGACATTTTATGTAATTGATGTATGTATTCTAACATGAAATAAATATTTTGACTTCCATATGATCTTAAATGAAGTTATGAGTCATTTCTATTTTTTTAGGATTATATGTTTTAATTATGAACAATTCATCTCTTTAGAATATCCACAGTGCAACAATGAATTACAAAAATCATTTATGTTATATTTGATATAACAAAGTTCATATTTTGATTCCCCGGGTGTGGGCGATGAATTCCCTCGAGATCCCAGAAAATATCCATGTATGCTGGCCCACATTGAGATCAAGAATGTGTGAGGTGTAGGTAGAAGGTGACGTGGAGGTTGGCATGCAAAAGGATTGAAGAAAAAATGAGGGAAGGACAGTGGAAGTTAGAAGTATTGTACATCATCAGAGAATGGAGGCGGTGGATATGGAAGCGCAGGAGCTTGAGGGATGGAGGAACAAGCGAGGGTCTAATCAGCTCAAGTGAAAAGTTAATTATGATGGTAGGTGCATGTATGAAGGTGAAGCTGAACAAGGAGCCTGGAACGAGCTTAAAAGTAGTAGGATGGGGCGAAGAAGAACCATCCTAACTTGGTGTTGATAGTCGAATAGGTGGAAATTTGTAGATACTCTAGCTGGGGTGAAAGTTGTAGTGGTTGAGTTCTACTGATGGTTTTCTCAAGAGGAAAGGATGGAGGGATGTCTAACTCAAGCACACCAATGGGTGGAAAACATAACAGGAAGGGGCAGAGGAGAGAACACTAGAAGTGGGGATGGGGGGCGACACAGGTCCCAACCAGAGCCTATGGAGAAGAGATTGGATTTGGTGGCACTCTTCCTTGGTAAGAATGACGAGGCAGACACTACCACCATCACCATACTAGAGGCATACTTGGTTCGGACATTGTTGTGGGAGTATAGGGAGTAGGTTGAGATGCAACCAGTTTGGGTTACTTGGATTATCCTGGGATGCATAATCTGCGAGAGGAGGAAAATTGTCTAGGCTGTGGGGGAGAACCTTTTCACCATCAAGTAAGGACTTGACAGCAGCATTGGAAAGATTCAGAACACTCTGATGATCATCGGGTACCTGGATATTCTGTGACTAGACTGTGCACCTCAGGTTTCAAAACTTGGGAATGGAAAAGAGGAGGATGTTGTGGCGATGCAAGAATCAAACAACATGGGTGGTGAGAACTAGCACTATGATTTTCCATGTTCTTTTTTTATTATGTTAAACTTCCCATGGGCATATAGCCTGATATTGTTCAAAGTTCGAATTCTTAGTAGATTTATTTGGCTAAATGTAGAAGCTATGGCCCTCCTATCTATTAAGGTTCATTAGAATGGATATCCATTGGGTTTCTCGTGTTGGGTGGAGAAGTTTTGACAATATTGTACTCATGATATGGTTTTTATCTTTTCGTCAGATCAACGTCTGTAAATATTAAACTAATTAATAGGAGTCCCATAGTTGCTGATAAAAAAGAAAGTTGATATTTTGATTAAAAGTAAAAAAATATTAGAAATTAATGTTGAATTTTTAAATTATGCAGTGATATTTACATGATATTATTTATTGTTATCATTTGCTGGTATTTTGATTAAAATTAAAAAAATATTAGAAATTAATGCTAAATTTTTAAATTATGCAGTGATACTGTCATGAATTATTAACATTTGGTATAAGATACTCTTAAAAGTTTTGAAAATTTTATGCCTCATTGAAAGGGGACACTTCGTTTTGGTGGTTGATTTTTAGGTTTTGGTTGCAATTAGATAAGTTGTCTTACACTAAGATTTGAAAAGAGATATACGTTTAGCCTTTAAAATAAAAATTACTCTTGGAATAATAAATCTTTCATTTACTTGTGAATTTTTTAAAATTATTTTAGTCATATTGTTTTCCATAATTTCATGGTTCAAATATGTTAAAAAGTTAAGATTTTTAAAACAATGCTTGAAAACTTGTCAAAATATTAAGGTTTTTCAGAGCTGTGATATTTTATCTTTAATTCTATGGTTGAAAACAATTACAATTTTAGGGTTTTTTAGAGTCAAGATATTTTATATTTAACAAGATCGATGAAAATTTTAGGAAATTATAAGGCTTTCAGACATGATATTTTTATATTGAACATTATGTATAAAAATTGTTGGAATTTTATGATTTTTCAAATTCCCAATATTTTATCTTTAATTCCATTTTTAAAGTGTTAAAATTGTGACCCGATTATTGTTTTTAGATATTCAAGCATCAATACGTCTTGTTTTGAAGGTTTTTTTCAATCCTTTTTTTAAGAAAAATAATGGTTTTTATAATAATTTTAAAAAATGCTAAAATTTGACCCTAAAGTAAAGTGCATTGGGGAACACACACCTTTCATTTTTGGAGTGTTTTTTATGTTTTTTGAGTTTTTTTCAACTAGATTTCTCGTTTTGAGGTAATAATTCCTATTTTATGTAACTTTTTTTACACTCTTTTCTTTAGCAGTTATTTGCAGTGCCTCCTATACCTATACGTTTTCAACTGGGGGAACTTGGGGCGAATCAACTTCAATTCCTAAATTTTTCTTTATTATTTCATTGTACCAACTCTTCTCCTTATCAGCTTCTATCGTAGACATTAATGAGTATCCCCAATTGAAGCCAATCTTATCACAATGCTTCTTGCAAACTCTCCTAGGATAATAGATGTGAAATTCCTTAATTACAAAGTGAAAGAATTCCAACTCTTATATTTATGCATTTTCCACCTTGTGGTTGTTAAACTATTACAATACAATCCTCAAAGTGGAGGTGGTACATAATTATTTCTTCCTTCTCTGAAGAAATATTGACAACCCTTTATCAAACTAATAAGACACTTCTTACAAGACCACCTTATTAGTCGCATATCGCGACATGGGATGAGGAGAAATATGACATAAAAAACATATGATATATGTATCATCAGGCGTAACAAATGAATTCGTGATACCATGTAATGAATCTATTACTTCATTGGTCATGCAATGGGGTTCAGTGTCATATATTATATGGAATATGACTATGAATAAATTCAGTTCCAGTCTATTGTATGTCCCTATTAAACTAAAATCTGACAACACCCTGCAATGGAAGTAAACTGAAAACTTATATTGTGGGGTACAGTTCTAATACATCCCTAGGAAAATGTATCATGTATAGATCCCATCAAACAGAAATGCAGAAATAGAGAATTATGGTGCCTAATTTGTCCTCAAAGATGCTTTAACGTACCATATATGACATTGTAACTCAAAATAAATTATATCAGTGCACCTGAAGATTTTACTATGTGTAACTACCATATTGAGCATATATATCCAATTCTCTGCAAATACTTACCATTATTTCGTGTATGCAACCTACATCACATAACAATGAGATACTAATACACATAATTGAGAATACTCATTGAGTAAACTACATATATGCGGTGTTGTAACTTAGAATACTCTTGATGCCAATACTTAATGATGACACTTGTGTAGAGATCAACCCATCTAGTGTAAAACTTTCTATTGGCATACTCTACGGGCTTCTTCATATTATATTAGGTCTTCATGTCTTCTCCATAATAGGTGACAATATGACCACTATTTTCACTACAAAGTACCATATAAGAATCATCTATGTGTGTAAGAACCCATTCAATCACTTCTACACAAGGAATGACAGGGAACCTTCATACAATCTTGTTTATCCTTGACTGCTTTATATTGATGTATACTTCCAAATCTTCCAATTTTTTTAGAAAATGTTTATGTGTGAATGTGTATTTGATTTCTTTCCATATGAACTCAGCATAATTACCTATGAAGCATTGTTTATCTGCAACAATATTAATGGTGGGCTTGTAAGCTCTACTTCCTGCTCAATGATTTCTTCTGCAGATTCTTTGGAGGCCACTTGATGTGTAGTGGGAGGCATCATTCAATTAGATGATGAAATAGTAACAATACTTGCATCTTGAACACCAATATTGTTATGAAAAAAGGTCACAAAATAGAAGAAAAGATAGATCAATGACCTAGAAATCAACATCTTTGAGGGGGGAAACTCCTCTACATTACATAAGTGAACAATTCTTGGATGATACAAATGAAAAAACCTCCTTTCTATAAATTGGTTTCCAAGGGGTCACAATATAATCCTAGCTCAAATAACAATAACAATGTAAGGGCACGACAATAAAAATAGTGGGCTTCTATGGGGCACAATAATAACAACATGGGGACTACATGGTAACACTAATAATCATAAGGGGGATACAGTGCAGTGTCCCTTCTTGGTCAAATAGCTTTGCTAACACTTACAGATGGTGATTTTGATATAATGATATAATATTATGCATGACAGACTTATGTACATGATTATATGCTATAGACTTGGTTTATGTCACTTGTTTGTTGTGTGCTTATGATAATATATATGGTCATGTGTATAATAATTTATTTTGTTTAAGAGCATATTAGCGATGTTTTATCTTTTGGTAACCTATTTTGGACATAGGTGTATAACAGGGATGGTGATCCAGGTTGAGGCACAGATACATGGATGATCATGTTTATGTGGAACATCTGGGTAATTATTATTTATGGATGATACATTTTTTTTATGATTATATATGTGTAATCTCGTACTAAGCATGATGTGGCAGGGGACTTGGTCATTTCCAACAAGGATTATCGAGTTATAAATTACTACAGAAGTCATTTCTCCAAAACTAAAATGATTGTGGAAGTAATCCACAATATTTGGTAAAATGTGAATAAGTTAGTTATGAAATTCATTTGATTCCTTTGATCAATGAGATTGTGATATGTGTAGGTCTTGGAAGAAGACCTTGCCAATGAACCATCATATGCATATGAACTCATAATCAGTACCTCAACGTGGAGGGTGAAATTTCAAAGTAGAGTAGATGATAATCCACGAAAAATAAGGCGTAGAGTCATAAATACATCAAATATAAAGACGAAAAGTCTTGGATATATAATGAAAGGGTTAGGGCACGGAGTCCTAAATCCATGAAAGATAAAGACATGGATTCTTCATTCTATAATGAAATGTTTAGGACACAGAGTCATAAATCCATGAAATATAAAGACATGGAGTCTTGGATCTATAATGAAGTGATTAGGGTGTGGAGTCATAAATTTTAAAAAAGATCAAGGTGTGGAATTTTGGATCTTTAGGGTAGATCAGGGCGCGGAGTCCTCAATATACTAAAGGATGGACATGCATGCAATAGGGTTGAGGAACCCATATTCTCCGGAAGAAAAATACCACTCATGGGCGGCTCAGGGATGAATTTCCTTAATAAAATCTCATTCCTGACAATTTTGGAGTGACTTTCTAAAAATAAAAAGTCATGTCTAGAATCTCAAGTATGACTTTCCAAAAATAGTAAGTCACCTCCAATCAATGGCTAATAAAGTATACTTGAAGTAAAATTACTTAACTTATCATTGATCAATCCTAATAGTTTAATGTTGACTTAATTCTCAATATTATTAATAATATTAATATTATTATTATCTTTTATGACATTATTATACTATTATTAAAAGGGAATTATAGCTCCTCAATCACTTGACACCTCTCTCCTTGATGATTCCCATGGATATATGTAACTCTTTCTCTTTATTTTAATAATACATTACACTCTCTTTTATTCACTCATCAAAGAATGACATATTCCTCTTACACTCATTAAATACATGTCATAAGGGATTCCTCTTACGCTCTCTTTAATGCATATGTTACACTCTCCTTAAATAAGACATGCATACCTCTCCTTAATGGAAAGTGTTACTCTCCCCTAAAAGGAATACAAGGCATGCATATTAATCTTTTTTTATGACAATAATTTATTTCTCCTCCTATATATGTGTCTCATGTATTCTCACCTGAGGGAGGTGCATTGTGATACCAAGAGTTGGAGAGATTTGAAAAATATTATGAGCAGGAGAGACTTGGAGAGTATCAAATTTATTTTAAAATGAATTTGAAATTCCTAAACTAAATTTCTAAGTAGCTCTACATGGTGGAGCTGACCATGAGTGGTAGTGGACGGAAGCAAAACCTATCTTCTTCACCTTGCCTTGGATATCTCTCTAATGTTGTATTTTGGTAATGTTTGTGAGCTCTTACAGCTCGAGGGTTTTATAAATTAAATAGGTTGAGGGAGGATATTAGATTCATGCCATAATTTCCATAAGAGATTATGGCTTCCAAGTGTTTTACAAAATGCCTCAATGGCTATAGATTTCTTGCATGCTTGCAAGATGTTTGTCAAAAAGCCTCAATGGATGTAGATTTCATGTTTTCAAAGTGTTTGTCAAAAGGTCTCAATGGATGTAGCTTATAGATTGCGTGCTAGCAAGGTGTTTTTAAAAAATTCAATGGATGTAGATTTTGTGTATATAAATGGTTAGAGCAAATGTCCTACCTACTCTAGCTTTTAAGTACTAGAAAATTTATGAATAAATTATTTAATGGATGTAGCTTCCTATGTCGTCAAGTTGTGGTAATGTGAAAGTGAATCTAATAAATTAGTGAAGCGTGAATAGAGAATATGATAGTTGTTACTCTTATTATCTAAAGCTTTCATTTAAAAACCGAAAGGGTTATTGACGGAAATAATTTTACGGTGACTAATTTGGTTGGATTTTGTGAAAGTAAGCATAATAAGTTTTGTCTAAGTTGCGTGTATTCAGGGGTGCAATATTATTTTTTAATGGTTGTAGGACACAACCACTGTGCTAAATTTTGGTAAGTATATTGTTTTATTTGGCACTTTCAAATCAATAATAATATGCTTCTGAATTCGTAATAGTAGTTTCTCTTACTACAACATTCATTATACAATTTTCAAGATTGAAGCGTTTCCTTAAGAATTGGGATTGAGAAATTTTTAATTGATGAGTTTGGAAATGTTGTTGGGTGAATATATTTTGTGATTCCCTTTCATAAAAATATCATATTTATGAGATTTCTAATGAATATAGGCATATTCTTCCCTTACTTATCTTGTTATAGGTATCTTAATACCCATATACTTATATGTAATTTTTTTAATAGAAGCATGATAATTTTGTGGTTATGATATCAAGATTCAATAAGTGTAGCTTATTTAGCATAATATAGTAAATTAGATAGGTTGATATAAATTAATGTTCACACATGAAATTATGGTAGAATTTATTCTCAATATTACTTAGAGCTCATGTAAAAGTATGGAAAGAGAACATGGTATCATCTTTTAAACTTGAGAGGAAATGTTTTTTGGAATTTGTGTTAAGGGAAAGTTACCCCTCACTTCTTATTTTATATTGTTATAGTGAAATAGATGAAGGAACATGATTCCATGATAACTATGTCAATAATGTTACAAAAAGAAAGATTATTAGTGATTAGTGTGACCTCTACTTCTCTATATTATTTATGGTTCGTTAGGTGGGGCCTTACATATGGTATCAGAGAAAAGTTACAGAACTAGGGCCTAATGGGCCAAACATGCCTACTTGAGGGTTGATGATGTATGAATGTTGATTTTGCATGCATGTTGAGTTGTTGTATATCTTGACTTGGAGGAATGTTGGTTACATAGAGGATATTATTATTATTATTATGTCATTTAGAAACTCGTGAAAGAAAAATAATTATTTCTTATATTCATTTATATTTTTGTTAAGACATATTATTAACAATATGTTAAAATGGTTAAAGACATGTTGGGAAAGGATGTGCTTGAGAAAGTTGGGGATAAACCCAAGTATGTGAATGTATTGATTGTCAATCAATGAGTCCGATAGGTGAAGTGCTTGCATGGTTGCATATATGTTTAATTCATCATTGTCAATGTGACATGGGTTTAGTATCCATATTTACTAGCTGAAATCATATCTACCAAGAAAATTATTGGCTTAATATGGACTATAGTATGATGACCTTGGTGTGCATTCTTCGGGAATTTGTAACAAGTGTAAGGTTGAGATTCAATTAACGTGATGATTGAGCTAATCATGTTAATTTTGACTCTTTTCTTATGTACACTAATGGAAACTTAACAGAAGATACCTTGAAGGATGTAACTTTTAAATTGGAATGTAGATTCAAGGGTAATGTATGTGCATTAATTATATGTGTTAAAATATGATTTGGGAATACATTCTTGATGAATAAGAATGAAATACCTCTGGTTTATTTTACATGATTTTGTATAGTTTGGGTTGACACTATGCCTCAAATAACTTGAAATTACTCAAATACTAGGTTAAGGTATGATCTTCCTAATTAACAAGAGGCTTAAATGACTGGTGCATGAAGGGTTACGGAAGCCATTTTAAGGAGTACTTTAAGGTTTTGTTTTCCTTAAGCTAATGTATGGGTGTTGAATCCATACTATCACATATCTATGAGAAAATGTATGGGTGTGGAATCCATACTAACATATATATATTAGATAATGTAAGGGTGTGTAATCCACATTAGGATATATCTATAAGCTAAGTAATGAGGTAAGGTATGTAATGTTCCAAATTAGGAACAACTCATGAATCATGCATTAAAAACGAATTTCCAACAACATTTGAAATAAAACACTGAAATGGACCATTGGATCCCATAAATTAATCAATATAAAATCTAAATCCAATATTAGAGCTGAAACAAAGAAAACTAGGTGGGTTAAACTGATCTCCCACACCTAGGATTGACAAAAAGTGCTAAAACCCCAAGACTGTAAAATACCGGAGTTGCTGCACAAGGGACTGCAGAGTCTAAGAGAGGTTTTACACATAAAATCATAGAAGAAAAATATATGTACTCATGTATTGATAAATAATGTTGAGAACATAGATCTAATATCCTTATACAAAATAGAAAAGAAACCAGCAAGGGTTTCTTGTCAAACACTCTGCATATAAAATGGGAAATCCAGTAATTTACTGAATAATAACTGCAACACTGAAGTACATGAGTATATAAGGCTAAAATATGTCTTATATTCTATATATCCCTCAAGGGATTCCTCCCATGAAAGGATGAACCTCTCAATCACAAGGAAACACTGCAACAGAGCCACCAAACCATGCACTGAGCACTGCCTCCAAAATAATGCATTCCCTAGCTGGAACAGCACTGGAAATGTATGGGAAATGTGTGGTCCTATACCAAAGATCTGAAATCAGATCTGGAACTCTCCAAACAGGTTCCTCAAGTGAATTAAACCTTCCTCTAGTGAGAAACTAGCTCAGAAATTGGGATTCCAATCCCTTCCACTGCTGCACCCAGCAACACTGCACAATCTCTAGCAAAACTATGTTGATGAAGATGGATGAAGCTTTGATTTTATTCCTGATGTGGAATGATGGATTAAAACTCTCCCAATGAGGCTCCTCAAAGGAAAGAGGTGGGATTCCCTCTCGGGAACACCCAGTGCTAAACAGCACTGCAACTCTGGTAAGAAGCAAAGAAGCAAAAAGTCTTGGAAGACAAGAATAATAATATAAGAAATGATCAATAATTCAGCCATCCTCTCCCTTATATAGAACATGATTTTTCTTTCCCTTGTCCCCACTCAATTAGGTCATCTCTATCCAAAGATACATCTCCCTACAAAACTGCATTATTCATCCTTAGATTCCTCCTCCTCTAAAACTGCATTGTTGACTTAGTCAAAGAATCTTGATTTCATCCTTGTTCACACATGGAGGTGTTTTATTAGGCTAGAAGAGTGTCCCCTTTCACACTTGGAGTTTTTTTATTCCTCCTTAGGAGACTTATGGGCTTTTCTACCCATTTATTTACCGGCTAAAGCTGCTGCTAACTCTAACGTTCCATTTAGCTTTGAGGCTAAAATTTGGGAACATTACAGTCCTCCCCTCCAAAATATTTTCTTGTCCTGAAGAAAATGCATAGGGAGAGAAAAATGTCTCCCCTTTTCCTCATGTGGCCTCCCATCAATAGCCTCCATCACTGTATCAAGATAATCTACAATAAAACTGTCATTTGATGTTTCCTCCCAAATGTGTAAAACCAAATGGTCTACATCAATAAAAGGCGAAAAGTGTGAATGGAGACTTGCTTGTTGTCTCACAGCCTCCACAAAGTAGGAGTGATGACCAACATGGTGAATGAGTGCCTCCCTCACCAATGCTATCATCCAAATTAAGTGAGTCACCCTCCAACATGGCAACTCATGAACAATCTCCTCCACCTTTGGCTCCTGAAATGTAGATGGGCTGAATAAGTGAACATGATAGGCAAGAGGGCCTATCCCACACTGTCCTCCTACCCACTGATGATAATTGTAGAGGATATGTTGATCTAGAGCTGCAACATGATTTCCCTCCAATGGCAAGAAGAATATTGAGTCTCCAAAGACCCTTCCTCAAAATTCATGAGTCATGTCAACCCAAACCATTCCATAGAAGATGAATAGCACATCATCACCACATGGCATCCAAATCAGAAAATTGTTGAAGGTTATGTGCAAGTTTGGATGACTCATATGGTCTCTCTGGTGGATACAGCATAGTCCTTTCAACTGCTGATTCAGAGCATCAAGTGGCAAGTTTTTCTTCAAATAATTTGCAGCTATGCATGTTAGCTCATCTACTATGAAGTAGTAAGATACAATATAGACCAACTGTGTACAATCAAAAAAATACAACACTTGCCCAAAGTCATGTAGATATGGGTTACCAACATTACAAGATTTGGCCCTAAAGTGACCATGAAACCCATAAATAATCTTGCTCTCATGGGGAGCAATGCACTGTTTACATATGGTGAGAAAATACAATTACTCAATAGAGTAATCAACAAGCACATAAATGTATTTCCTACCATGCATCATGTGTGAGATGAAAGTGAGGTCCATAAGTGAGCCCTCCCATGAGAATTCCCTATAAAAACCTGGAAGAGGAGAGGGTGCATACTCCCTTTGGAACACTCCATCAATATAAACATGCTCTCAAATGACAACATTGTAGGCCTTAGTAACAAGGCTCTTGTCACTCCATGACTTCTCCCTTTGACATTCCACATGCCAAAGCTATCCACCATCATGTTGATAAGTGAGAAGATATTCTTCCAACATGGAAGTCTCTCATTATCCTTCAATGATTAAGGGTAGCCTCCTTGCACCATGAATGTGCCTCCCTTATTTCCGGAAGTATCATGAAAAGTATAGGAAGAATTTTTCCCATACTCTCCCAAGTGTAACCATAACAACAATAATTTTTGTTGCTGCCTCATATCTCCCTCATACAAGTCATGAAATGAGATCTTGATGGTCAACTTGTATGATGCCCAATACCAACAAGTCTTTTGCTGCTCTATCATATGGGTGCCATGCCATCTGTTAGACAGTAATTTGTCACCATCCCTACAATCCCCTGTCCCGCACATTGGAGGGCCTTATTCCGTGACCTGAAACAACTTTCATGGCATCCCCCTTGACAAGGAAAATTATTCCCCTAAAGGAAATTTCCTATGAAAATCCCTAAAAATAGACCTTTTGGCCTTGGTGCGACTAGCCAGTTCAGCCCTCGTGCCAGTGGGGGAAATCCACCAAAGAGGGCGTGCAAACTAGCGCTCTGTCCTAGTGTATCACTCACGCCAGGCTTAATAAGGATTTTTTTAAAAAATAAATGGCGGAATTTTGATTCCAAACAACTTCTGAATGAGCCTCTAAAATGAGTTGGGAGGTTTGGCTCTGGATATCCATGTAGGAGAAGTAGTTTTCCACCTATCATGGAAGCTTCCTTGAGGATAGGGCCAATCCCACCATTGTAGGGATCCCAACTCCCCTTCCACCATCTATATAAGCTTGTCATTTTCCCTTTGCAAGCTAGCCTGAATAGAGCTGAATCAATAGTAAGGACATTATTGTTAGACATTTGAAGAGAGAGAGACTTGTCCCATTCCCGACGAGCTTTACCGAGACATACTCCACTGTCGACCCGTCGAAGGAAGATCCAGCGTCAAAGCTCAGGTTGTATCTTTATTTGTTCTGATTAATAATAAATGACATAGATTATGGTTCCACTCAGATGTTCATGTTTTATGTTATGAGTTGTATCTTCTCTAACTGATACATAGTTGCATGTATTAGGTTTTACGCTTGTGTGTTTGTTGTTTCTTTGTGTACATGCAGGTGTTCAAACGTGCCAGGTGGGAGAATTGTGATCTACCATAATGAAGGACGGAAGCACCATCTTCTCTACAAGCAACAACAGCGTAGGAGTTAAGGTAGGCCTCTTGTCATATCTTTGTCTTTTGCAATTAGGAACTTGCATCTTAGCATGACTCGATTGTTTCTAGACCTGATCTGGGCTAGTAGGGATCGCCTCTATCCGTAGAGGGGATATACCTCTCCAACAAATTGGTGACTCAGCTGGGGACTTTGATTGGAGTTTGTCTTGTCTCTCACAGTTGCTTTTGGCTTTTGTCTGTTTGATTTTCTCTTCTGGTCTATCTCCTTCTAGTGTAAGACCTCTTTTCAGCCCCAGAGGATTAGATCTGACCTCTGCTTTCCGAAATTTTTATCTTTTCATGGTTGGCTTCACTGGCGCAGTCCCTTGACAGTCACGCCCATTGGTGAAAGTTTCCAGTTCATCACTCACACCATCCCCTGTCTTTCACGGATTATAGCCAGACAGTCGCGCCATTTCCTGTAGGTGCTAGGGTTTTCCCTTTTTAAGAATTTTTTTTGGTCAGTACTTTGCTTTTGGGTTAGTTTTAGATTTTGCTTGGAGTGGTGAGTCTAGTCTTGGTTGGGAGAAATTCTTTGTTTTTCATTTTCAGGCATTGGAGCTTGTTGTCACTTAGAAACCTGTGCCAATTGGCCATTGGCGCTAGTTTTCAATGAGAAATTTGCGCCAATTGGTGCTAGTTTCACCCACCAAAGTCATGCCAATTTCAGGGTGTGTGAAAATTGAGACTTTTTCCCTAAATCCTTCACCAGTGTGTCTTTCCCTTTCGGTATTTTCTCTATATGAGCATAGATTACATTTATCATTGTTCAGCTGAAATGTCTTCTCTCCATGGTTGCTTGATGTAAAAGGGAATGAATGCCTTGTTTTGATCTCATGCTTTGGAAGTCCTCTTTGTGTTTGACTTCATATGTCTTGTCACCTTTTGAGGAATTTCGTTACAAAGTGTTCAAAACAACGATTGCATTCTTAGTGTTTGTTTGCATCCCTTTTGCATTCATCCTTTCATTAAGGAGATTTGCATTCATTTAGTTTTCGTCTCAAAGTTTTCTTTTTGTTAAAATGCATTAGATCACATTGCATTGAAAAGTATTCTTGAGATTTATCATTGAATTTAGATCACATTCTTTAATGATTGAAAGCTAAAAATCGCTTTGAGTGCATTCCCTTTCATTAAAATCATGCATTAAGTAGATTCTCATTTCATCGAAAAATGCATTGAGTGCGTTCTTGTTCTTTCAAAAAAAAAAAAAAAGGGAAATTGTGCATAGATTATAATTTCATAGTTTTCAAAAAAGAAGATTTTGCATAGATTACATTGCATAATTCGCATCGTTGAATGTTTGAAATTACTTTTGGATAGTGAAAGTCATCTAGTTTGGAAGAATTTCATTTGCAGTTTTGTTGTTTGTTGCATCATTGTTTGAAGCTCTTCCCTTAACTAGATAGCATTCATCGAATTGAAAAGTTTTCTTTTCTCATATAGATGCATATAGGAGATTGTCAGATGAAAGGTGGTAGGGCCTTGAAACCGAGACAATTTTGAATATAAACCATAAAATTTATTGAATTAACCTAAGGAGGCATTGAAACCTAACGAAACATTTTTAATGGTCTAGGCTAGAGATGTGTTCCGACATCTTTAAACCTAGCAGTTGTCGCTCGCCATCTGGCTCTAGACAGCGCTAGTATGGACTTGTGCTCCCCGTACCATCAAGTATATAATGGGAGAACCCACTAGGTTTCAATCCTGTTATCCATAGGAAGCTGAGTGTGCCACCTTGTAACCGTGATACACTGAACACAGCATTCGGGGAGACTACCTGCATGTACGGAAAGTCCTTGTTCATTTCTCTTTCATTTGATCACCAAGGTGTATATTGCAGTTCATGAAAACTTGGTATACCTCTTACCTAGATTACTAGAGAAGTCATTTTCGATCTTTACTGACTCCATAAATTTGAAACGATCATCAAGCTCTTGTCCTTTCATGCCTGTTTCCAAAATGAAAGAGATAGAGTCACCTTTTTCCTGTTTCATAACTCTTAAAATATGAAATGGTAGAGTTTTGTTTCAATGTTTTAAAAATTAACTGCCCACAAAATATTCCTGGTTAAAGTTAGTTTCCTTAGGGTGTTGTTTTGACTTGTTTCTGATGCCAACTTTTTTGGAGTTCACTAACCAAGGAATCCCCTTTGATGGGAATTCGGGTCATTTTCCTCCTTTTGGGAATGTCGGTGCTCCCTACACGGCAACATTGTCCCTCCCTGGGTTAACTGTTGGGTTTCTCGTTTGGTTTTTTTCAACCTCTGTGGTCCCGAATGTCTCAGCTACTATTCAATCAGTTCCTCTTCCAGAAAAACATCATGTTGATTCCAAGGTGGACGTCTCTCCTTCTTCACCTATTTCTGCATCCTCCTCTTCTACTTCGCCTGGTGAAAGTCTAGATTTGAGTAACCAGGTGGCTAATAAGAAGAAGAAGAAGACAAAGAAGAATAAGTCTAATAACAGAGAGGCTAAGGTTGCAACTACTGCTTCTAAAACATCTCCTCTTCATGAAAATCCCAACCCTCCACGGAAAGTTAAGTTCCCTTGCATTTTGTGACAGGGAAACCATCTTCTTCGAGACTGCCCTGCCATTCCCAAGGTGCTCGCAGTATGGTCAGATGGTCGTCCACCATTTCTTATGGCTTCTAGGAGTCAGGTCGAGGGCACATCTTCATCTGCTCCTGGTAAGGCTCATAAGAAGTAGGGTAAGATTACCAATCCCTATAGGTTGTGTGAAGGGCACCATGCCATTCACCTTTGTCCATATATGGATGAAGCCAAAAGAGTTTTGGACAACTCAATTGTTTCTGCACCATGCCTTCCAGCAAGTTATAAATGGCTTTCTTTGAGTCCCCCACCAGCTGATCCTATGATTGGTCAAGAGTCATCCTTGGTCGATCCTGCTCCCCCGGAAATTCAGATTCAGGAATCCATTCCCGACCAACCTTTGGTCGTGGGATCGGTTGAGCTGGCCCCATCTACAATGCACCAGGTATTCTCCATGGAGAGTGGATCTCATACCCCTCATGTTATTCTTGTCTCTTCAGATTATTCAGACTTGGAGAAATATTCTCCTGTCCCTACACCTCAAGAAGTTGTTCCTCCACCTCCCGTGATAGAGGTCCCAGAGGATATCCCTCCCTCTTTTGAGATGGATGTCGTGGAGGATTATCCTTCTTCGATCGTAACACCAGGGGAATGCCATCTGGGTTCGATGGTAGCCCCTCCGAGTAGTTTGGTCGGTTCCTTTGATTGGAATCGATTTCCGGGATACCGCCTTCCGTCTTATGTGCCTTTCAAGATAACTGTACAGGCCTTTGGTCTGGTCGTACCCAACACCATTATAGATGAAGGCGTGTCTGTTATAATTTTATCCTCAACTACTTGGAAAGCTTATGATTTTCTGCCACTTACTCCTGTTACGCAGAATCTGTTGGCATTTAACAGAAGAACTAATAAACCATCATGGATCCTTCCAAGTTTACTTGTTACTTTGGGAGGTAAAACCGTCCATATGGACATGATGGTTGTTCTATGCCCCTTAGATTTCAATCTGCTTTTGGGGCACGATTACACCTATGTCATGGGAGCGCTTGTCTCCTCCCTTTTTCGTGTGGTCTATTTTCCACATGAAGGACGGATCGTGACCATTGATCAACTTTTGTTCTTTGGTCTTGATGTGGCAGTTGGCCCACCATCATACCTTCCTGGCTTTTATCCACCCATTGTATCTTCCCCACCGCGGGTCACCAATGTGGCTACCTACGGCGTGCCTATACCCAGTGATGTTGTCGTTGTGCATCAGGTGCTTGGGGCATTGGGTCCTGAGTTCCAGGATATTTTCCTTCCATCGGGAGTGGAACTCTTGGAAGCGATGAATTATTTTTCATTATGATGAGGTCTATGGAAGCATAACTCCTTATCTTTTTTCAAGCTCCTTAAAAAATTAAACAAGGTCTGCTAGAGCAGAGTTTGTTTCCTTGTGTCAAGCTCGTTAAAAAATAAAACAAGGTCTTCGGAGCAGAGTTCGTTTTCTTGTGTCAAGCTCCTTAAAAAATGAAACAAGATCTTCGGAGCACAATTCATTTTCTTGTGTCAAGCTCCTTAAAAAATGAAACAAGGTCATATGAGGAAATTTCTTAATGTGTCAACCTCGTTAAAATAATAAAACATCTTCCCATTCAATTCGAGTATTTGTAAGATCTCGTAAAATCCCAGTTGAGTCTTTCTCTTGATCTCGTTTTTGAACCTTCACTCCATTTCCTATGGATTGAAGCTTAGGGCGCATGCACCTCGAATTGAGTCACCATGCTCGGGGCATGCTTACTTTTTTCAAGCATAGTTTGTTTCCGTTTCAAGCTTGTGTAAAAATGAAACCGGTTTCAAGCATAGTTTATCTTTGTTCCAAGCTTTTGTAAAAATGAAACCAAATTCAAGCAAAGTTTCTTGATTTCAAGCTTATGTGAAAATGAAACCATTCCCATTTTACATCCTGTGATTGCCATTTTATCAGCTTGTTTTTCCAGATGAGCCTTGGTTTTCTCATTCCACCATAGCTATCTTCTTTGCCAATCATATGCCTTCACTTGGTTGTTTTACGCATTCCTGAGGAACCACTATGGTGAGTGGTCTTGTTAGCCAGCCTCTTGACCTTTACCTGTTCTGAGCAGTTCCACCATCACAGAACCAGTTGCTACCCTTTATACCACTCGTTCCTCCAGGAGGAGTCAACTTTCAGCTCTTTTCTGACTCTCTAAAATTGAAAATATTTTTGAGATTCTTGTCATTTTGAACTCATTAAATTGGCTACGAAACGACATCTACCCAATATAATTTTACCCCTTTTTTAGGCTGGGATAGATTATTTATGAAAAAGGAATACCCTAGCCTATCGCGACTAGGAGGTTCTCTCAGATATAGTTTTCTACCTTTTCAAATCTACGAGACTATCTACAAAAGGGACTATTGGAGTTTACTTTTCCGTTGTCTTTTTAAACTCTATAAACATGAAAAGATGTCGAATTCTTCCTTTGTCAGAATCGTCAAACCCTGATGACATCGGATTCAGTCGTAATGACGATATTCTAGTTCCTCCTTCCTAGGGCTCGTTAAATGTACTAGAATTGATTCGTTCGAAGGACGAACTTATATCACAAGCATATGTTATCCAATTCAAGCTTGTTTTCAAAAATAATTAGGGTACTCACCAGAAATGGTAGGGAAAATGGAACCAATATTGTCGTTGTATCGGCAGTATGTCGCTCTTGAACATGACACTTGTCTACATTTGTGTTGGGTTGGGGAAATCTCATCTCATTTTCCGCTTGCCTCCATTGTTTTGGGTGATCCCTTTTGACCTCTCATCTGCTCTTTGCCTCGCCATCATGACCTCTGATCTTTTGATGTCAAATAATGCCAAATCCACTGTTGTACCGTCGATATGTTCAAGAGAAGTTGACCTCTGCTGTTTCAACCTTCCTCTGATTCTCATCTGATCTTGATTCAAAAACATTATGTTCCTCTGTCTCATGTCGATGATGTGGGAAACACTATGGCCAACCTTCGATCAAGGTTACTTCCTGTCAACTTCAACTCATTATCCAGGAAGCTAATCTGGAGACTCCCTTTTGGTACCTTGGAGCCTGCATGCCTCAATGGTAGGTTCTTTGCATTCGATGCAAGGTTTTCATCATTGACCTTCGATCAGATGATTTTGCAGGTGTTTAACACCAGCTCATTGTTCACATTCCGTGGATTGTACCTGTAGTACCTTGAGGGCCATTGTAATTATTGGTGGTTCCTCTCGTGCCTATTAACAACTTTCATCACTAGCTGGTAATCAGATGATGTTCCTGCATGTTTGACTTCAGCTCACTTATTCACATGCTTGAACTTGTACTCTATTCGAGTCGAGATGGAGCGCAAGACCCTGGATTTTGTCTGTTGGAATCTAGGCTGTGATTTTGTGGATTATCATGATTGGTTACATGACTCATTGATTGGATGGTTGCAACCATACCTGAGTCTATTTATCAATCCTCACTAGATGGCTGCATCCATGCTTTGGATCTTGATTATTGTATACTCTGTTATGGATGGTTGCGCCCTAACCACACGTCATGTATTTGAGATATCAGTTGTATTTGTCTACATATGTTTTTTGACAACAATGTTTTCAGTTGGGCACGTTCTCGTAAAGCATTTCACCCCTCTCTCTCTCAAGGCTCATGCTTTAAGGGGCATTTATTACACAACAATTTGTCACCGTCCCTGCAATCCCTTGTCCCGCACATTGGAGGGCCTTATTCCATGACTTGTGAGCAGTGACATGACCTGAAACCACTTTCATGGCATCCCCCTTGATAAGGAAAATCATTCCCCTAAAGACAATTTCCTGTGAAAAGCCCTAAAAATAGACCTTTTGGCCTTGGCGCGACTAGCCAATTCAGCCCTTGCGCTAATGGGGGGAATCCACCAAACAGGGCACGCCAACTGGCGCTTTTTCCCAATGTATCACTCATGCTAGGCTTAATAAGGATTGTTTTTAAAAATAAATGGCAGAATTTTGATTCCATCCAACTTTTGAACGAGTCTCTAAAATGAGTTGGGCGGTTTGGCTCCAAATCTCCATGTAGGGGAAGTAGTTTTCTACCTATCATGGAAGCTTCCTTGAGGATAGGGCCAATCCCACCATTGTATGGATCCCAACTCCCCTTCCACCATCTATATAAGCTTGTCATTTTCCCTTTGCAAGCTATTCTGAATAGAGCTGAATCAATAGTAACGAGATTATCGTCAGACAGCCGAAGAGAGAGAGACTTGTCCCATTCCCGATGAGCTTTACCGAGACGTACTCCACTGTCGACCCGCCGAAGGAAGATCCAGTGTCAGAGCTTAGGTTGTATCTTTCTTTGTTCTGATTAATAATAAATGACTTCGATTATGGTTCCACTCAAATGTTCATGTTTTATGTTATGAGTTTTATCTTCTCTGACTGATACATAGTTGCATGTATTAGGTTTTATGCTTGTGTGTTTGTTGTTGATTCGTGTACGTGTAGGTGTTCGAACGTGCTAGGAGGCAGAATTGTGATCTTCCATAATGAAGGACGGAAGCGCCATCTTCTCTGCAAGCAACAGTAGCGTATGACTTAAGGTAGGCCTCTTGTCGCATCTTGGTCTTTTGCAATTAGGAACTTGCATCTTAGCGTGACTCGGTTGTTGCTAGACCCAATCTGGGCTAGTAGGGATCGCCTCTATCTGCAGAGGGGATTTACCTCTCCAAAACCATCCAATTGGTTCCTCTCTCCATACAAATCTTCCCTTGAGTAAAAACACATCATCAATACATGGAAGCAAGATATAATAAAAGAAAGTTTCCAAAAGACAATCGGAGAGTGAATCATGGTCCCTGTCATGGAACTAGCGTAGTGCATCCTTTTCCTGAACCAAGATAAGAAATAAAAAGTGCTCTACCAACCACATGTTTGCTACCATAGTCATCTCAAAAGATGACATCATGAAGTTACAATATGATGTCAATGGTGCACACCAAGAAACATGTGGCCTCCCCCACAAACCATCAAAAAGATAGCCAACATCAATGCTACAAGTAGCTGCAAGTACATCATCATACAATATGCAAGAAGAGATAATTCTTATTTTTAAATCATGCTACTCGAAAAAGGAAAATAAGTACAATACAAAATGTGAAATTATAACTCCTCCATCATGTACTTGAGGTCTTGAGATGAAATGGCTCGACAAGAAATTCTCCCTCACTCTCAATGAGTAGGAAGGTGGTTGTGACATCCTCTCTATCACCATCCGGGCTATCCATCTCTCCATATGCTGAGATATGTCATTCTAAATGCCCTCCCAAGTGATATCCTCCATCAACTGGAAATATGCATCAAAGTGCATAGAAGAGAAGTCCTCATGTGCTGCATGTAGCAGCTTCTCCTTAAGACTAGAAGATCTAGTCAAGAAGATCCTTCCATAGGAATAGATAACTACATCATCCACCATGTATCTAACATCTCCATCCGGGTCATCAAGAATCATGCATGCACCAAGATCCTTGGAGTACTCTACCAAAAGCTGAGATGTCCCATAAGGATCAATCCTCCTCAAAGACAGTGCTAGTGATCTGGCATGTGAAGCTCTCCTCATGTTGTTGCCTGCTACTTTGACATCACCCATGCTAAATTCTTACTCCAGACTCTTCACCTCTCCAAAATATAAGAGTGGTGAATCCAAAGACAATATGTCTTCCATCAACTCCAGATCAGGTGGCCTCCCAGGTGGAATGCCTCCATATAGTGAGATATCAATGTCAAAAGTAGATTTCTCATATGGTCGGGAAACCTTGCCCTTGCTTTCACGGCACAATAAAGTCTGCTTGTTTCTTGCACTGGCTCTCTGAAATAGAGAAGGGTGTGTGCCTATCATCAAATGATGTTTCTCTTCCTCCCTTCCTTCTCCTTCTAGCAGCAATGCTACACAATCATGCTACTCACTGATTGTGCTTGGACCTCCATGTATGAGATCCTGGGAACTTCTTGCAAAGGCACAATAATCCCTCTTGTTGGAGCATGTGCTCCTCCTCCCTCTGCATGAGGCACTGGATGTTCTCTAGATGTGACAGTGTTGTTACCCTCATCTTCCTCAATGTGCATGGGCAACATCTCAATAGTTGGATCTTCCTGTGAAAACGAAATCCTCATGCCCTCTTGTTCAAGATTATGAACTGGAGTTCTTTCTTCCGGAAATGTGTAATGCAAGATGTCAGATCCTCCCATGGTTTTCTGAGGTGGGGTTTCCTCCATCACATGCAAGGGTTTTGTTTTATCAAGTTTTCCTTGCTCATGTGTCTTAGGAAGTTTTGCACCAAACCTCTCCATCAATGTTTTTGTGAATCTTGCATAAGAGAAAGTGTTGGCATTCTTTAAGGAATAAGAATAAAAAATACACCATGCATGAGCCTTACCTCTGAAATGTAGCACTGCAATTCTGACGGCTTCATCTTCGGAAATGTGGTGCAGTTGCAAATAGGAATCTATCTCCTTCACCTAAGCTCCAGTTGGACATGTAGGTGATCCGGAAAAAGTAGATAGAAGAAATCTATCTGCATCCTACTTCTTTCTCTTCTCCAACTAGATCTTGAAAAACTCTGGGAAATCAGTATGGTCTCTAAACCTCTCAGTTTGAAGTTCATACTCTTGCAAAAAATCACTAAGATTTCTCCTCTTAGGCTTTCTTCCTCCTCCTATCCATCTGAAGATAGATTTGGGCCCTTGACTATGATGTGAATCATGGTGTGTAGCTGCATTCTCATGTTCACCATGTGAAAATCTAGATTCAGCTCTAGATTCATCTTCCTTTGGATATCCCATCTCCAATCTCATTTTCTTCAGCTCTCCTTGAAAGCTATGCATAGATTTTGGAAGAAGATTCATGATCTTGTCCTCTTTTTCCTTTGACAGAGTGAAGCTTTCTGGCTTCTGTCCATATCTTCTTCCTCTAATAGCTATATCTCAAAGGATGAGCCAGTGATCATGCTTTGATACCACTGTAATATTCCAAATTAGGAACATCTCATGAATCATGCATTAAAAACGCATTTCCAGCAACATTTTCAATAAAACACTGAAATGGAACCTTGGATCCCATAAATTAATCAATATAAAATATAAATCCAATATTAGAGCTGAAACAAAGCAAACTAGGTGGGTTAAATAGATCTCCCACACCTAGGATTGCCAAAAAGTGCTAAAACCCCAAGACTGCAAAATATCGGAGTTGTTGCACAAGGGACTGTGGAGTCTAAGAGATGGTTTACACATAAAATCATAGGACAAAAATATATCTACTCATTTATTGATAAATAATGTTGATAAGAGAGATCTAATCTCCTTATACAAAATACAAAAGAAACCGGCAAGGGTTTCTTGTCAAACACTCTGCATATAAAATGGGAAATCCTGTAATTTACTAAATAACCACTAAAACATTGAAGTAAATGAGTATATAAGGCTTAAATATGTCTGATATTATATGGATCCCTCAATGGATTCCTCCCATGAAAGGATTAACCTCTCAATCACAAGGAAACACTGCAACGGAGCCACCAAACCATGCACTGAGAACTGCCTCCAAAATAACGCATTCCCTAGCTGGAAAAGTGTTGGGAATGTATGGGAAATGTGTGGTAAGATACCAAAGATATGAAATCAGCTCTATAACTCTCCAAATAGTTTCCTCAAGTGAAGGAAACCTTCCTCTAGTGAGAAACTAGCTCAGAAACCGGGATTCCAATCCCTTCCACTGCTGCACCCAGCAACACTCCACAATCTCTGGAAAAACTACACTGATGAAGATGGCTGAATCTTGGCCTATAAACCTAATTTGTAATTATGAATGAAAACTCTCCCAATGAGGCTCCTCAAAGGAAAGAGGTGGGATTCTGGCTCGGGAACACCTAGTGCTAACTCTACTAAGCAGCAAAGCAACAACAAGTCTCGGAAGACAAGAATAATAATCTAAGACATGATCAATAATGCTTCCATCCTTTCCCTTATATATAACATGAGTTTTATTTCCCTTGGCCCCACTCAATTAGGTCATCTCTATCCAAATATACATCTCCCTCCAAAACTGTGTTATTCATCCTTGGATTCCTCCTCCTCTAAAACTACGCTATTGAATTAGCCAAAGTAGCTTGATTTCATCCCTCTTCACACACGGAGGTGTTTTATTATGCTATAAGAGTTTCCCCTTTCACACTTGGAGTTTTTTAATTCCTCCTTAGGAGACTTATGGGCTTTTCTACCCATTTATTTACCGGCTAGAGCTCTTGCTATCTCTAATGTTCCATTTAGCTTTGAGGCTAAAATTTGAGAATATTACAGTCCTCCCCTCCAAAATATTTGCTTGTCATCAAGAAAATGCATAGGGAGAGAAAAATTTCTCCCCTTTTCCTCATGTGGCCTCCCATCAATAGCCTCCATCACTGTATCAAGATAATCTTGAATAAAACTGTCATATGGTGTTTCCTCCCAAGTGTGTAAAACCAAATGGTCTACATCAATAAAAGGTGAAAAGTGTGAATGGAGACTTTCTTGCTATCTCATGGCCTCCAAAAAGTAGGATTAATGTTCAACATGGTGAATGAGTGCCTCCTTCACCCATGCTATCATCCAAATGAAGTGAGTCACCCTCCAACATGGCAACTCATGAAGAATCTCCTCCACCTTTGGCTCCTGAAATGTAGGTGGGCTAAATAAGTGAACATGATAGGAAAGAGGGCCTATCCCATGCTTTTCTCCTCTCCATTGATGATAAGTGTAAAGGATATGTTGATCTCGGGCTGCAACATGATTTCCATCCAATGGCAAGAAGAATATTGAGTCTCCAAAGACCCTTCCTCCAAATTCATGAATCATGTCAACCCAAACCATTCCATAGAAGATGAATGGCACATAATCACCACATGGCATCCAAATCAGAAAATGGTTGAATTTTATGTGCAAGTTTGGATGATAGATATGGTCTCTCTGGTGGATACAACGTAGTCCTTTCAACTGCTGATTCAGAGCATCAAGTGGCAAGTTGTTCTTCAAAGAATTTGTAGCTATGCATGTTAGCTCATCTACTATGAAGTAGTAAGCTACAATATAGACCAGTCATGTACAATCAAAACAATACAATACTTGCCCAAATTCATGTAGAGATGGGTTACTAACATTAAAAGATTTGGCCCTAAAGTGACCATGAAACCCATAAATAATCTTGCTCTCATGGGGAGCAATGCACTATTTACATATGGTGAGAAAATACAAGTACTCAATAAAGAAATCAATAAGAACATAAATGTATTTCTTACCATGCATCATGTGTGAGCTGAAAGTGAGGTCCAAAAGTGAGCCCTCCCATGAGAATTCCCTATAAAAACCTGCAAGAGGAGAGGGTGCATAGTCCCTTTGGAACACTCCATCAATAGAAATATGCTCTGAAATGACAGTGATGTAGGCCTTAGTATCGAGGCTTTTGTCACTCCATGACTTCTCCCTTTGACATTCCACATGCCAAAGTTATTCACCATCATGCTACTAAGTGAGAAGAACTTCTTCCGACATGGAAGTCTCTCATGATCCTTCAATGCTGAAGGGTAGCCTCCTTGCACCATGAATGTGCCTCCCTTATTTCCAGAAATATCATGAAAAGTATAGGAAGAATTTTTCCTGTACTCTCCCAAGTGTAACCATAGCAACAACAGTTTTTGCTGCTACCTCTTCTCTCCCTCATACAAGTCATGAAGTGAGATCTTGATGGTAAACTTGTATGATGCCCCATACCAGAAACTCTTCTTCTTCTCTATCATATCGGTGCTATGCCATCCAATTGGTTCCTCTCTCCATACAAAGCTTCCCTTGAGAAAAAACACATCAGCAATACATGGAAGCAAGATATAATAAAAAAAAGTTGCTAAATGACAACTGGCGAGTGAATCATGGTCCCTCTCATGGAACCAGTGGAGTGCATCCTTTTCCTACATCAATATAAGAAATAACAAGTGATATACAAGCCACTTGTTTGCTGCCATGGTTATCTCACAAGATGAAATCATGAAGATACAATATGGTGTCAATGGTGCACACCAAGAAACATGTGGCCTCCACCACAAACCATCAAAAAGATAGCCAACATCAATGCTACAAGTAGCTCCAAGTACATTATCATACAATATGCAAGAAGAGATAATTCTTCTTGTTACATCATGTTGGTCAAACACAGAAAAGAAGTACAATACAAAATGTGAAATTATACCTCCTCCATCATGTACTTGAGGTCTTGAGCTGAAATGGCTCAACTGGAAATTCTCCCTCACTCTCAATGAGTAGGAAGGTGGCTGTGACATCCTCTCTATCACCATCCGAGCTATGCATATCTCCATATAATGATATATTTCATGCTAAATGCCCTCCCAAGTGAACTCCTACATCAACTAGAAATATGCATCAAAGTGCATAGAAGAGAAGTCCTCATGTGTTGCATGTAGAAGCTTCTCCTTAAGACTAGAAGATATAGTCAAGAAGATCCTTCCATACGAATAGATGACCACATCATCCACCATGTATCTGATATCTCCATCTAGGTCATCAAGAATCATGCATGCACCAAGATCATTAGAGTACTCTACCAAAAGCTGAGATCTCCCATAAGGATCAATCCTCCTCAAAGACAATGCTGGTGATCTAGCATGTGAAGCTCTCCTCATGCTGATGCCTGCTACTTTGACATCCCCCATGCCAAATTATTCCTCTAGAATATTCACCTCTCCAAAATATAAGAGTGTTAAATCCAAAGACAAGATGTCTTCCATCAACTCCAGATCAGGTGGCCTCCCAGGTGGAATGCCTCCATATAGTGAGACATCAATGTCAAAAGTAGACTTCTCATATGGTTGGGAAACCTTGCCCTTGCTTTCACAATGCAATAAAGTCTGCTTATTTCTTGCACTAGTTCTCTAAAATAGAGAAGGGTGTGTGCCTCTCATCAAATTATGTTGCTCTTCCTCCCTTCCTTCTCCTTCCAACTCCAATGTTGCACAATCATGCTACTCACTGATTGTGCTTAGACCTCCATGTATGAGATCCTGGGGAACTTCTTGAAAAGGCACAAGAATCCCTCCTATTGGAGCATGTGCTCCTCCTCCCTCTGCATGAGGCACTGGATGTGCTCTAGATGTGACAACGCTTTTTCCCTCATCTTCCTCAATGTGCATGGGAAACATCTCAACAGTTGGATACTCCTGTGAAAATGAAATCCTCATGCCCTCTTGTTCAGGAATATGAACTGGATGTCTTTCTTCCAGAAATGTGTAATGTAATATGTCAGCTCCTCCCATGGTTTTCTGAAGTGGGGTTTCCTCCATCACATGCAAGGGTTTTGTTTTATCAAGTTTTCCTTGCTCATGTATCTTAGGAAGTTTTGCACCAAACCTATCCATCAATGTTTTTATGAATCTTGCATAAGAGAAAGTGTTGGCATTCTTTAAGGAATAAGAATAAAAAATCCACCATGCATGAGCCTCACCTCTGAAATGCAGTGCTACAATTCTGATGGCTTCATCTTCGGAAATGTGGTGGAACTGCAAATAGGAATCTAGCTCCTTCACCCAAGCTCCTGCTGGAAATGTAGGTGATCCATAAAAAGTAGATAGAATAAATATATCTGCATCCTGCTGCTTGCTCTTCTCCAACTGGATCTTTCAAAACTCTAGGAAATCAGTATGTTCTCTAAACCTCTCAGTTTGAAATTCATACTCCTGCAAGAAATCACTAAGAGTTCTCCTCTTAGGCTTTCTTCCTCCTATCCATCTCAAGATAGATCTGGGCACTTGACTGTGTTGTGCATCATGGTGTGTAGCTGCATGCTCATGCTCACCATGTGAAAATCTAGATTCATCTTCCTTTGGAGATCCCATCTCCAATCTCATTTTCTTCAGCTCTCCTTCAAAGCTCTGCATAGATTTTGGAAGAAGCTTTTTGAGCTTGTCCTCCTTTTTCATTTCACATACTAAATTTTTTTGGCTTCTATCCATCTCTTCTTCCTCTAATATCTGGATCTCACAGGTTGGGCCAGAGATCATGCTTTGATACCATTGTAATATTCCAAATTAGGAACAGCTCATGAATCATGCATTAAAAACGCATTTCCAGAAAAATTTGCAATAAAAAACTGAAATGGACCCTTTGATCCCATAAATTAATCAATATAAAATCTAAATCCAATATTAGAGCTAAAACAAAGCAAACTAGGTGGGTTAAACAAATCTCCCACACCTAGGATTTCGAAAAGTGCTAAAACCCTAAGACTGCAAAAAACCGAAGTTGTTGAAAAAGGGATTGCATAGTCTAAGAGAGGGTTTACACATAAAATCATAGGATAAAAATATATCTACTCATGTATTGATAAATAGTGTTGATAACATATATCTAATCTACTTATACAAAATACAAAAGAAACCGGCAAGGGTTTCTTGTCAAACACTCTGCATATAAAATGGGAAATCCAATAATTTGTTGAATAACCATTGCAAAACTAAAGTACATGATTATAGAAGGCTTAAATATGTCAGATATGCTATATATACCTCAAGGTATTCCCCCCATGAAAGGATGAACCTCTCAATCACAAGGAAACACTGCAACAGAGCCGCCAAACCATGCACTGAGCACTGCCTCTAAAATAACGCATTCTGTAGCTGGAACAGTGTTGGGAATGTATGGGAAATGTGTGGTCCGATACCAAATATATAAAATCAGTTATGGAGCTCTCAAAACAGGTTCCTCAAGTGAAGGAAACCTTCATCTAGTGAGAAACTAGCTCAGAAACCAGGATTCCAAACCCTTCCACTGCTGCACCCAGCAACACTCCACAATCTCTGGAAAAACTACGCTGATGAAGATGGTTGAATCTTGGCCTATAAACCTAATGTGGAATGATGAATTCAAACTCTCCCAATGAGGCTCCTCAAAGGAAATACGTGGGATTCCAGTTCGGGAACAGCCAGTGCTAAACAACACTGCAACTTGTTAGGATTTTACGGCAGAAAATAATAAACAATTTACTGAGAGAGAAAAACATAAACAACCCAGCAAAAAATCACAAACATAAACACAATGTTTAACTGGGAAAATCCCAACCAATGAAATTTCATTAAACATTGGCCACAACCCTGGCCAATCCGGCCAAGTGAGCCTTCACCGCTCACCTCCAGGCCTACATTACAATGAGGTATTCCCAACCTCTTATAGGTTCCATTACATGCAATACCATGGGCCAAAACCATGGGTGAAAAAAAACATGTGCCCCAAAACCACTACTATTACCCTAGTCAACATTGACTCTATCTCGAGTCAAGTTTACCTAACACAACTCTGCTAAGCAGCAAAGCAACAAGTCTTGACAGACAAGAATAATAATCTAAGACATGATCAATAATGCTGCCATCCTCTCCGTTATATAGAACATGAGTTTTCTTTCTCGTGGCCCCACTCAATTAGGTCATCTCTATCCAAAGATACATCTCCCTCCAAAACTGTGTTATTCATCCTTGGATTCCTCCTCCTCTAAAACTGCGATGTTGACTTAGTCAAAGCAGCTTGATTTAATCCCTGGTCACACATGGAGGTGTTTTATTAGGCTAGAGGAGTGACCCCTTTCACACTTGGAGTGTTTTTATTCCTCCTTAGGAGACTTATGGGATTTTCTACCCATTTATTTACTAGCTAAAGCTGTTGCTAACTCTAATGTTCCATTTAGCTTTCAGGCTAAAATTTGGGAACATTACAAGGTATGGGTGTGGAATCCATACTAAAATTTATCTAGAAGCTAAGTAATTATTCTTGTTAGAATATTTTTATGGAAACTCATATACATGATTAAGGAGGAGTCATTATGTTTAATTACTAGTACAAAATGGCTAATTAGTTACTAAAAAAATGACTAAAATTTACATATAAATGACTATTTTTCGGTCGGTGACCAATAGTAGCTAATTTATAGTATCTTATAACGCGACCAACTTTTGGTTGTTTTTAGCTTAGTCATTAATTTGTTATCTCAATTTTTTTGGCTAGTTGTATATTTGGTCATTAATTTGGTCATTAATTTAGTCACTGATTTAGTCATTAATTTAGTCATTGATTTGATTATCAATTTAGCCATTGATTTGGGCATTAATTTTTCATTGATTTAGTCATTTATTTAATCTTTGATTTGTTCATTAATTGTCACAATTAATGACTAGATATACAACAAAATATATTACTATATGATCACCCAAAAAAACAAATTAATAACCAAAGAAATACGACCAAAATGTTGGTTGTGTTATAAGATACTGTAAATTAGCTACTAATAGTCATATATATGGAAATTTTAGTCATCATTTGAAACCAATTAATGACCGAAGAAATATGACTAAATTTTAGTCATGTTATAAGATATTGTAGATTAGCTACTAATAGTCATATATATGTAAAATTTAGTCGTCATTTGTAGTCACAAATTTATCATTTGCAGTAGTCATTTATTCATTATATAAATGACTAATTTAGTAGTTTATATTCATTTCATTTACTATCAATAATAATTATTATATATGACTAATTTAGTCATGTATTCATTTTATTTTTGTTCATCGTTAATCAATATAAACTACTAATTTAGTAATTTTAAATTGATTTTGTATTCATTATTAATCAAAATAAATTAATTTGTATGATTTAAAAAATGTCATACAATGTGCATGTTCATCTAATATGAAAATACAAAGTCGCATATTTTAATTATAATACTAAACAATATCAAGTGAAACTATAAATAATTTCAATCACATAAATTATATTATATGAAATGTGAAAGTATTACAATATTGGACTACAATTTACACATGAAATGTTGTTTCATCACTTCAAAACATTATCTTTGAGTTTTCAAGGCATTGCAAATGAATTCACCAACTCTAAAGACTTGACCATCAGTCTTTATATGTGTGTCTTATGCGGGATTTTGACTCTAAGAGTATCACTAAACTACTTCTCCTCTCTACCTTTTTTCATTTTTCGCTCCAATGTTATTGCTACCCTCTTTTTTCAATGCATGCTTCTTGCCATCAATATTGAGTTCATTCTCTGAAAACAAAAGAAGATGCAATGCAGAGTGTAAAACATGAAAGACAATTAACACTAGAATATAAACTAAATTAGACTATAAATATTTTATACAACATTTACCTCAACATCAACAATGTCAAAGCCATTTTTCCCCATACAAGTAAGAAAATAAAAAAAAAAATTCTTCATTGGGGCAATAATTGCCACTATAACGTGGCCCGGTAACCTATATAAACAAAGTAAACAAAATGTCACCATATATAGAAAAGAACACCTTAGTAACTTAGTATTCAACTTTCAAGGAAAGCTTAGGAACAATCATGTCAACTAAGTTATATGCTAAAAAGCTCAAGCTGTAGATAACTTGTGAAAACAAATAATCTGATGTGTGATGTTTAATCCTTGTTGTTTTATTCACAACAACATTTCATTTTCTAACGCATGAACTTAGTCATGTATATAAACTTGTACTTAAATAACAACGTGAAAGTAACTTTTTCTGATAGTCATGAAAATATTTTAACACAAAATATCTATAAGGATTCCAATCAATATAGTGTAATAATAATTTCATATTCAATCTTTGGTTGTAATTTAAATGGACATGTTACTAAGTATTTTCAATATCATAGTTAAAATACAACAAAATCAAAAGAAACGTCCAAAATATAATCAAACAATAAAGAGAGGATATCATGGAATAGAAATTGCAATTATAAAAAAAAAATTTACCAATCCACCGATGTCATGTCTGGAATTCCCAAAACATTTGCTTGCCTCAAATAACCATGAGGTGAAATAATCACAACATTAAGAACCATATTAATTCCTACTAGAAACATTTCCAAAGTCAATGGCTTAGGTGTCTAAACGATCTTTAACAACAAATGAACCATATCCAAGACATAATATCCGTAGTCTCCCCATCCTTTTTCCAATCACATTTCCTGTAACCTACCCACATCAGACTCAAGTAACAATCAAACAAAGGCACTAACATTTGTTTTTATCTTCTATATCTATAAAATTTTAATCTTATTTGTTTCATGAACATATTAATTCATATTTAAAGCCTTCCTCACATATGAGAAAGTATCAATCAAATAGGACATCAGAAAATCGACCTCAATGACATCCTCGAACAATTTCTACAATATCAATATTTTACTTGCTGTGATATCTTGGGTAGAAAAAATAACATATCTACAAAAGAAAAATGCATATATTACTTATGGTCAAACTTTGTATATGGTGTATCCTTAAGCATATTTTTAAGATGTTCCTCTGCCTTTACCAAAGTGAATTGTAGCTTGGTTAAAATATGTATCCTTTCATTCATCTCATTCAACATCAATTATGCAAGATAAATGTCACACACTATTCTTTCCCATTTCTCAACATGCTACATATGATAAATTGAAAGTCACATAAAACCAAGAGCAAACATTTTTCTAACCAAAACAAACAAACAAACAATGTCTCTAATAAAACTTCATTATAATATTAGAAAATGAAAAGAGAGTGGACCATTTTTGTTGTTTGGCTTTGCCTATTTTTGTTATGAAAGTGCTCGAGCTTCAAGAAACAACAAATGTGAGGGAAGTCATAAATGTGAAAAAAATTATGTTGACCTAATTTGTAGAGTTCTTCAAAATGATGTGAATGATGCCATTTTTGGAAGTGGTAAATCTCATATTTTTTTTTTTTTTTTTTTTTTTTGCTAGTTTAGACTAATCCTAATTTTTCCCACTTTTTCTCCTCCCAAGCCACCCACGGGTTTCGAACCGGTGACCTTACGGAACGGAGTGCCTTAACAGTGCACCCCATCACCGACTGTTCTACACCACGTGGGCGTGGTAAATCTCATATTAAGAAAAGCCATGTATTCTAATAAATTACATTGCAATGACTACCATGGGCTTCCACGGGTTATAGGTCCTCAGTATGTTAATCTTGATTATGAAAGAGACATGGCAACGATAAGTATGGGTGATCCTAGTTTGTATGGTGGATATCTTCAAACCAAGGTCATCATCTCAGCGAATCTAGGTTCTGACATGGTAAACCAGGATCTGGTCTTCACCCAATTTCATTCCATCATACTTTTTCAAGACCCAAGAGGAAATAATTGTCCTTCAACTTATAATAGGTTTGCTTTTGAGGTTATAGATAAATCTTATCCAAAGAAAATGGAGTTTTTCTCTCCAAGAGATATGGATAATTTAAATGATAACAATTATATTTGTTATTTCCCAAGATTCAAATGTAGGGATACATTTTGTGGATTTTACTAATAAATAGAATGAGAGAAATAATCCATGAAGAGAATCTATTGGTAATTTTGATTAGGGAAATACTCAGAGATAATAATACTATTTAGGTTCAAATCAAAGATGGTGTTGATTCTTGTAGCTCCTCAGTTGTTGGTAGTTTTTAAGGTTGTAAATTTAGTTCTTCAAGGGTGGGGTCCTTCAAAATAATTGCATCTACCTTGTTCCCATCACCTAAAAGCAAAACATAATCAACAAAGAGTAAATATGTCAAGTTTAGGGAAATTCCTATTTGTATAATTGCCAAGCTTATAGTTCTTTTTGACTTTGTGATAACTCTGTTGAGACCACCTACTCCACAATAAAAAATGGCAGAGGAGCCATTAGTCATACCTACCCGTGGTCTCTTGTAGGCATGATAGAAGAATATTTTGATCAATTATTTAGAATTTCACATATATTGAGGAAAGACAATTCATAATCTAGTTAACCAATTGCACATTGAACCCCATATGGATGAGTAGCCCTAAACAAATCCATTTTACTCTATCATATGCCTTGGAAAGACAAAATCACTAATATTGCTTGTAATTTTTTGGTTTCATGTTATAAATTCCTTCTTGGGAAACTCCTATTCCATAATGGATTTGTTTCCCAAGAAGGATGCAAAATTGTTCTAATGACATGGAATCAACTTAGTAGATTTTGACCCTACATGACCAAGGAACTCAAGAGCCTTGGGCACATCAACAGTAGCATCCTCCAATGAAAATAGTACAGTCTCCAACCTAGAAACATCAAAATTATATATATTTATAATTCATAATCACAAATTACCATAGATTGTAGCAGTCCTTAAATAAATTCAAACTTGAATAAGAACAAACAAAAAATTTCACGCTACCGTTCAGTAAGTTGTCCTTGATTTAGCAAGAAAATCTCAGAATTGAATACATGTGTAAGTAGATTCCCCAAAAGATCAATTTCAACATATTTCCTAAAAAAATAATATAATATCCAAAGCAAAACCATGGCTAAATGGAGAAATGGTGCTTTAAGATCATCTACACAAAACGTTGTCTCCTTCAAATCTCTCACACTGAATGGTATGTCATGAAAAATTAAGAAAAAGTCAGGGAAAATTGTCGACTTCTCTAAAATAAATAATGAAAATACATGGAAGCTTTGTAAATTAATGCACCTATAATATTATTTGATTGCCATTTCATCCTTTTTACTAAGTTGGACCTCAATGAGTTGTGAACTCAAATTTCTTTAAGAAGAATGTTTTGACGGTTGAAATTCGACATTTGCAGTATTCCCACCTTTGTCACCTAATGTGTACGAATTATTAAACTCTCTTATGTCATAATCTAAAAAATTCTTTCCTAGACACATGATTTTGCAAATAAAGGCTTTTCTGCAACATAAGTCCTAGTCAAAATTTCATCTCTCATACCAACTGGCATCCAGTCAAAATCGCAACCTGAAATCGGAATTGCACCTGTTCTTCTATTACTCAGATACGTGAATGGTGGAATGTATACTAGAGCACTCTTCGCATGCGATAGAGGCTAAGCCCTCCCTCCTATTCCCTTGCCAACACCTCCCTTAGGACCAAGAGTAAAGTGGCCCATCAAAAGCACTTTGTGTTGAAGGGCTTAGCATAGACTAATTTTCAAATTGAGCCTTATGCACAATTCAAGCATCTTGACTGGTGAATCCATGGTCACGTGGTACCATATGGGGTTGTGGCCCTTTAATCCCACCCATATGTGGAAGTGAACCCATCTGTGCACCTACCATGTAAGGTGGCATTGCAGGTCCTCCCACACCATGATCAAGTGGTGTCACAGGCCTCCAACCTGAATGTACCATATTTGTACCTTGAGAGTGGCCTCCCTGTCCATGTAGTTCTTGCATGGCATCTTGATGCACTTCCTCTATTTTCTTGGGGGCCTCAACTTTCCTCCTTCATTGCCGTCCATTCCTCTTCATATCATTCAGATCCTTCAACATGAACCTCAACCTAGAGGTAAGTCGTTGGTTATTGGACATTTTTGTCATCCTATCGAAGTAAGAATCAATATGTTCCTTAGCCTTTGAATGGTCAGTCATATGACCAATAGTGCTCATCATTTTTCACAAATCTTCAACATTTTCCTCCTCTAGATGTTGAAATTCACCAATTAATTTCTTGATGCATGCATGCATAATTATTTTGGCTAGCATAATTTATTTATAAAGCTCACCAATAAACCTTATATTTCCTAGCATTCATCATCGTGTTGTAGCCTTATTCTCCCATATTTCTTCTACTTTCTCATCCTGAGCCTCTTCTCTCATATTTTTCAAATTCTTCCTGACATTTGTTCAAAAGAACTTGCTTGAAAACAACCTTCTCAATATCTTCATAAAATTTGGGTATTCCTGCAGCAAGCTGAAAACACAATTTTGCATACATTTCACAGAAAGCTAGCTCCATAAAGGCTTTGTCAAATATTTGAGATATTATACCATGAATACATGATGCAGAGTCAATGTTCACTTCTTTGACCTGTTAAAAATGTTCTCAATGTTTTTGGGTGTTAATTTATTAAGAATGCATTTAATTTGTCTTTGTTTCAATTGATCCTCATCAGAAACCTTGCCCACTTCATATAATTTCTTTGATATATGAATTGTGGGAAGAGAAGGTTGTGGAGGAGGAATCAAAATCTTTTGTGAACCAGAAGCACACTTCCACCTATCAGCATCAGAATTATTTCTCACTAGTCTAACTTGTGGAAGTGGTGATTGCACACAAGGCCCTCTAGGAAGGATGACATTAATACTCATTTGTGTTGCACATGTATTTCTTGCAATGTTAGTATTATAACCTTGGCCAGGTAAAAACATAACAGAGGAACCACTAAGATCTGCATCCATCCACATATCACAACCATCAGCAAAAGCATCCACCGGCTTGGCCCATATATCATCATCCAAACTTTCCATATTGCTCCCATGACGTTAAAGTAGATAATTCCCACTTAGCTGCCTCTCAAGTTCTCGTGCAGTGCTTGCTAATGAATCAGCCTCTCCTACAGGATTTGCAAGTGCTTTCTTCACACCATAATGTTCAGGGGAAAATTTTATCAAATCAGTCACCTCACACACATTTACTGTGATTTTATCTTAAACAGTCCGATGGAAGAAGCCCTAAATCTTGCAAGAAATGAATTGATTGCCTTGGCTTATCCTTTGTACACGTATCTTACTTGAGCTTTATTTCAGGGAGTATCATCGATGGAAGTTGTGAACTGCATTTTAGCTTTGAAATCATAAAGTGATTGGAAGAAAACTAGTGGAAATGGTTTTTGGAAGTATGGGGGTAACGTGAAGCCACCTCGTGTGGAAAAAATTCTCATAAAACCAAGGAGAAACTATGATCCATTCACCCAGTCTATATTTAAGAATTATTAGCTAGCTATAGATTCAAGCACTCTATTGAATAATCTTGGTTTAAACTTACTAGAAGGATATCTTGCCAGGGAGAATTTGAATCAGGATCAATCCTTGAATTCAAATGGGATTGTATTTAAGAGATCCCCTTATTAATTTTTCTTTGTTATTTTGTTCACTTAAGATGATATGTAATGATGCACACAATTATTTGTGTTCACACTGAGAAAATGTTTGGGAATTATGTTCATCGAGATCCTTCGTCACAACCACTTAATCAACTCATTCTGTCAATTCTATTTAACAAGAAACCTAAAGAAGTGCCTCTTATAAGCTCTTCAATTTTTTCTTCGAAAATGACAAGATTTTCACTTTTATTTCCTCTACATATCTATGATGTTCACTGATATCCTTTAGTACTCCTATGGTTTTCTATCGGCTTGTGGAATCTATGTTAGTAAAAGTAATGGAATATTTTGAGCGACGTCTAGCCACATAGGGCGAGAAAGTAGAATACTGAGTCTCCTTTATAATTTTTAGGATTTTTTCTCTTTGGGGCTTTGTATCAGGGAAATCTGATTTTCTCAAATGATAATTTTACATGTTTAGCTTGTATGCTTTTGGGTTCTATGGTTACACCTCAGTTTTGGAGGGTGTTGTAACAGATTGGTGACAAGTTTTTGTAGTGTAACTTAGGGATTCTTTCATTTTATAACGTAACCTTATCCTGTTTTGACTCATCATTACACCTTTCTTAAATTTTGCGGTGCTCCTCTAGGAATATTTCATTTTATAACATAAATTTGTCCTGTAATAGCTCATTATTATATCTTTTTCTGTTGGAAAGAGGAAGTATTGAACACACTTGAAATGCTTGGTTAAATTGGAAGTTTTTCTACATATAAAAAACAAAAAAAAACCTAATTCATTTGATGAGTGATTTCACATGATTTAAAAAATTACCTAACCTAAACCATAGGAGTCAAGGGGCTAAAGGGCCGGGTTATTCTAATGAACATATTCACTAATCAGGTATAGAATGTTTAGAGGAAAAATATTATGTGAATATGGAGTTGAATTCTAGCATAGAGCAGGTGGTTCTTATTACTAAATTGACAATATCATGCTTCCACATCAATTGTTTTTCTCTATGTGAAAAGTTAACAAGAGAGGCTCTTTGGAAATGCATATAAATAGATGAAAAATAACTTACTAAGTGAATTCTCATCTATTGTGTTATTGTGTCCTGCAATTGAAGAAGGTAGTACAGGACCTTGTTGTTAATGGGGATGGAAAGTCTTTCCCAAAGTCAAAAACTTTAGCAGCACTGAAAAAAGCTTCAAGAGAGCCCAAGGTTTGCTCAAAATACTTATTGTAGCATATGTAAAATTTACTTTAGTTTCAATTTGCTAGGATATAATTATTTGCGAATACAGAAAATTTTAATGCTTATGCTACAGAAAAGCTAAAATTCAATGCCTGAAATGGACTTTGATAAATATAGAGTTGAGCTTGAGGTGCAATATTTTTGTGTTCATCACTAAATAATTGTAATATATTTCTATTTTTAATTAACATCCAAGAGAGAAACTTCAATCTAAAGGTTGATGTCAGGGAAGAAGAGGGAAAAGAGGAAATTTATGGTATTAGACAAGAACAAAATGAGGACTACTTCTCTAATAGGTCAAGTGATGTAGATGAGGATGAAAAAATTGTTCCAAATCCGTGAACACATTTTGATCTCCAACAAAGGGGAATTGGAGTAAGTATTCAAATCTTACAAGAGTGTGTGAGATTGTGATTCAAACATGGGGATTGTTCTGATTTTTCCATAAAATCGGTAGGAACTAAAATGGATTCTACATAACACGAAGGAAGGTGTTCAGTCGATGCAAATGGAATGGAATAAACAATTGTAGAATCTTGGTGAACTTTGCACAAACATTTGTTATTATTTGAACCAGTCTTTTCTGCATGGTTCAATTTTGACCGTATTTCTTTTCTACACAAGAAATCATATGTGTGGACTAGCACAGGTTACAGTAGGCTACTAGAAGGTTCTAGAGGAAAATCAAAAACTCTACAATCAAGTTCAGGATCTGAAAGGTGTGCTTCATGTTCGTCTGTCATAGTGTTATAGTTTAACTAACATGCCTAAACAATATTATAATGGAGTAGGAATTAGGAGTCTCTTTAAAATGTATATATCAAATCTGTTGCATATTTATTCCCAATTTAGTGCGAATGAATAGTTTTAGCTAATTTGATGTGGTGGGAACATATCCATGGCTTGTAGTACGAACATAAAAGGCCAAAAAATGCTAGAAAAGGGCAGTTTACTGTGCATTTAAAGAAGCTTGTGCTCCCACTAATTGGGAAGTTGGCAACAAGGTTGGTTCAATAGAGTAGGAGATGGATGAATGAACTGGGTAAGGTTGCTTCCATACAGGTGCAGTTGTATGAACAACTTATCTATGCTGTATCTTCCTGTGACTATGGGCTCTGTGTTTGAATTGAATGTTTGACCTTTCTTCGGGCCTAGAAGATGAGAATTAGTAATTCTAGGAGAGAATATCGAATTATGTAATCTGCCTTCACTCTGGCTTCTTCTTACATGGTGTTGTATTATCTTATTCTGCTTATAAAACATAAAATTAGAAGATGATGCAGGGCATACTTGCTTGACCATGATGGTAGTGAAAGAAAAAACTATGCCATTTGATAGGATAAAAAATTTATGATGTTTTGTATATCGAACTTCATGCTGAGTCTATGTTTCTTATTCTTCTTAGGAAGCATAAGGGTGTATTGCCGAGTCAGACCATTCTTGCCTAGCGAATCCACCTGTCAGAGTACAATGGATTATATTGGGGAGGATGGTCAAATTATGATTGCAAATCCTGCAAAGCAAGGAAAGGATACACGTAAATCATTTACATTCAACAAAGTATTTGGAGGATTTTCTACTCAAGGTTGGCTCTCTTTTTAGAGTGTTGAAAACCCTTTACATGATTGTAAGGTGCAATCTCTTAAATCATAACATTATTTGCGTTGAGTTGCAGAGAAAGTGTTTTTGGATACCAGGCCATTGATCAGATCTTTTCTAGATGGTTACAATGTTTGCATTTTTGCATATGGGAAAATAGGTTCTGGAAATACATGCACAATGGTAATAACAACCATCTTATAGTTAGTAAATTGTAGTTTGAAGCACTATCTTGCAAAACTAATAATGGAATGAGTTCACTACTGAATAAATTCTTGCCTAGAAATAATTTGCTCTAATTTTTGTGCCTTGCTTGTCTAGACTGGTCCTAACTTCACATTTGTCTGAGGTGATCTTTGCTTCTAGAGCTAAACTGAATATGGACATCAGTCATCTTGTCAATTGTAGGAAATGGGATTATGATTATATCCTTAGTAATAGTTTCCATTGTACTTGCCAAATTCAGTGTATTGAAAGGGAATTATCTACAAAGAAGTTATGCTACCTATAGTTGAGTGATTGCTCTTTTCAATCCCATGTTGCTTTTATTTTATGGTCAAGCTATTGGATCCATTTGGAAGCTTTACAATCTAGAATGATCTTAGTTCCATCTTCAAAATTTCTCAACAACGCAATATTATGAGGGCTATAATTTAACCGTTGCCCTAATATGGTATTTCTAATAATGATGCCTCACACAGACGTACTACGAGTTCTAATTATGTGTATTTTTCTTACTTGGAATAGTTGAAGCCTTGCCTCTTTATATATAGTTATTTTTTTATATGGTATTGTGTTTGGCTTTGAAATTTTCATTGTATATATCATTGGGCCTTCCTTTTGAAATTTCTTCCTAGGTGGAGAATCTATTGTTCATTCAATATTTCTCCCAAAAATTATTCTTAAAACTAGGTAGGCCCTGCCAAGACAGATGATTTACATTTTTTAAATATATTCCAAACTATCATTACTTAACTTTCTGGGCTAGGCACATTTGACACCTGCTGGTGAAGATATGCTATCACACATTAAAAATATTCTATCACTCTAGCCTAAAATTTAACAAAATTTGACAATTCAGCAGCACAAGAGTGCTTCATTTATTTTCAAATATTTAACAACTCAACAGCACAAGAATCCATAGGTTTGTGCCAGATAAATCTCACAAAATCAACTTGTAGGATGCTATAGAGCTTATTCGGCACACAACGAATTTTTCAGTTTATGAAGAATTTGTTGAAGCTTTGTTTTTTAATTCATTCTAAAATTATGGGTAAAAATGAAAAAATGGATTAGATTATAACCTGTGATCAGTCTTTCTCATACTAACAAAAGTTGGATCCCGTAGAGAAGGAAACTACCTCAGCACCTCAGCAGGCAAAAAATGTTTCACATAAGGGTTTTGAATACTTGCAGCATATTAGGAAAAAATGGCCACATGAAGATTTTATAGGTTGGTTCTCATGCTTTAGCTCCAAAGGAAAGTGTAAAAGGCCAAAGGGTAAACTCGTGGAAAGTTGAAGGAGAGGATTTACTTATCTATTAATGCCCTGACTTTCTTTCAAAAAGTTGGTCTCAGAGCCCCCTTAATATTTGGTGATGTTCCTGCTGACTCCTAAGGTGATTACAGAGGATATTTGGGGTGTGAACTATCGAGCCTTGAATGACTTATTCCAAATATAAAAAAAAAGAAAGGATACCTTTATGTATTAGGTTTTTTTTCAAATGATTGAAATATACAATGAAAAATTCCAGGGTCTTCTTGTTTCAGACAGTTCCGATAAAAGATATCCTTCTTGATCATATGGAGTTGTCTTTCTTGTTTTTAAATCTTTGGTTTTTAGTTTCTCACAATAAAATAATCCTTGACTCATAGCACATTGGAAATTCGCAAAAATTCACAGCAGAATAGACTCAATGTACCATATGCAAATCTAATACCCATCGCATGTACATCTGCTGTGATGGAGTTAATGAAACTTGGACACAAGAACCATGTTGTGGGAGAAACTGCTCTGAATGATCAGAGTATCCATTCACATAGGTTTTAAATACAATCTTCGGAGAGTTTCAATAATACGGGTCTCTCTTGAAACCTTTCTTCAAACAATAAAAACATTGTTTTCTTTTCAGTTTTTTGATAGTGCATGTTCAGG
Organism: Pinus albicaulis; assembly: GCA_034641835.2. Classification (NCBI taxonomy): domain Eukaryota; kingdom Viridiplantae; phylum Streptophyta; class Pinopsida; order Pinales; family Pinaceae; genus Pinus; species Pinus albicaulis. Next base: position 172,598 of record JAXQQM020087130.1, read on the forward strand.
GCATAGATCTTACTTCTGGAACAATTCTTCAAGGGTGTCTTCATCTTGATGACCTTGCTGGAAGTGAGAGAGTTGAAAAATCCGAGGCCACCGGAGATAGGCTAAAGGAGGCACAACATATTAACAGATCACTTTCATCTTTAGGAAACGCGATTTCTACTCTTGCACAATAGATTTACCATGTTCCATAATGAAATATCAAGCTCACACAACTGCTTAGGATTATTTAGGTAAAAAATTCAATCTTTTACTTAATGAATAGTTATGGAAGGAAACTACCACTTTTCTCTAGTCTGGGGTGGTAATGATGTTGGACTTTGTCCTTAAATTGGAGAGGAAAAAACTCTAATGTTTGTGCACATAAGTCCTGAATTAGATGCACATAGGGAGACAATTGACACTCTAAACTTTGTAGAGAGGGTTGAAACTATTGAGCTTGGTGTTGCATGTTACAAAAATGAAAGTGGTGAGGTTAGGGAGTTGAAAGAATAGGTTTGTGTTAGAATGACTCTAGAAAAATATGTTTCTTTCTGAACGATAGTCTTATTTGTTCTCCATGGATCAAAAGGACTAAAAACAAGGGATATTTTGGTCTGTTTGTTTGAGGACCTATGAGTAGTTGAAGAATCTTGATAATGAATGCCGTCCTCTAGAGCACTCAAGAGTCAAAGTCTCCTAATCTTTGATGTTGTGGATTGCTAGATTGAAGAATGCACTAGCAAAGATGGTAACAGAAGTTGAGCAGAGTGTGGGTGTCTCGTGTTTTGACAGTTTGGAAAATCAAAAGACAAGGCAATATTAGAACCAATATTTAGAGTTCCAGGATCTTGTCCTCCTATTCGCAGAGAGGGATCTCTCAAATATATGTTTGCAAAGGTTTATCTTGTGTGCTTTGAGTATGGATTTTAGACTAGTTATTAAGTGCAGATGTTTTGTTTGGTTGGGTTGAGTTGATACAACAGAACATGAAAGGTCTAGGAAAGATAGACAAAGAGGAAATATCTAGTTCATTGGGTAATGAGTCAAAATAATATCATAACAAACTCCTCGAGGATATGGGATATCAAAGGGCAAATCTGCTTGTACCAGGATCCTTTGTTTTTGGAATGAAGTGAACATTAATGATTTGGAAAGAGAAGTTTAATTCTCAACAAAGGGAAATTGAAAACATAACTTAACAATAAAGAGATATTTGATAGACAGGGCTAACCATAAATTATACAAACATTCTTTAAGAAAATAATGACTTCAAGACAACTTTATAAAATGAAATCTAAGATTCGGGGAACACCCTATTTCCTCAAAGATTTTGTTTTAAAGGAATTTAGAAAACATAAAAGATTCACTGATAATTGCAGTCATAGAAGAGGGAACACCTAAATAACATCTATGCTTACAACTATAAAGACCTTCAAAACAACTACTCAAGCAATGGAAAAGGGCAAGATCGAAACTGACCTCTTTGATTAACTTAAAACAATGGTACTTCAAAGGGAGACTTCAATAACAACTTACAAGTGATAGCAGACAAGCAGGGAAGACCATAAATCATGCTGAAACCAATTATTTGAGCTATTATATAAATAAAAAAGCATGAAGACTAAAGAGAAATTTTAAAGCCTCTGAAATACTTCAATAGAAGAAAACATAAAACAGTGAAGGATGAACAGATATAAGGTGCTTCCAGGAGTCATTTCTTAGTCTAATACTTTCAACCTACTGTAGTAAGAAATTATGGAACATAATGAAAACAGGAAAAAACATAGAAAAATTCAGAATACTTCACCAACAGCCGAGCTCAGGGATCTAATGATAGAGCCTTCTCAGGAATAGGCGTGCAACAACATCATCAAGACATCTGAAACTTCAATTTGTTTTTCAACTTCTACAGACTTGTATATTTATTTCAGAGAGTTTCAAAGTTACAACTTGTGATCAAACAACAACCCACACCCTCACTCATCTTCTGTTGTAGTATATATAGAAGGATGAGGAGATGAGATCTGATAAAAGATCTCAATTACAATTAATACAGAATGAAAACTTCTTGGCCCTTTGAGAGGCTTGATGGAGAAGTTTACAGGTGGATCACTGTATTAACTATTTTACAATAAATATTAAAGCTCGGTGGGAGATTTATTTGACTTTTAGGTTCTGTGTAATACGGGAGTAACTCTGCAGATATTTTTTGCATTTAAGTTCCTTGCAGTAGTAATTACCTGGCTCTGCTCGAGGAAAATATCTGATTTTCTTCAATAACTTCGGCCTCTGTTTTGAAACGTTTGAGGCAACAGGTGGCTCTGTGGTAGCTGAGGAATCAATTTGCCTCAAATAAGGCGGTGAACACCTTTCTGTCAGTGAAACACTTATGATTTTCTGTTGACTGTGTTTTAATCTAGGGAATTAGGCTTTTGATAATCATTCTTAGCCGTAATTCCCCATATCTATCTTCAATATTCATCTGTTGTGCTCTGTTTTCAAACTTATACTCTTTAACTGTTTTTTGAATTAAAACTGTGTCTTTTCGATGTGCAGAGCCGCGCTGGGCTTTACGGCATCAATGCTTATAGAGCATCGGTGAAGCATGGAATGGAGCCCGACGACTAGCTTTCTTCTGTGAATCAAAGGCACGAGAATCGTCATTCCCGGCCTTCAGCCTGTGTATAATGAAAAACCATTTAATTTCTGCATAAGACACAAAACAATTAAGAAATCTTGCGAAATGTGTTTAAACTTCTTAGGAGGCGGGGAAGCAACGTAGCCGTTAGATCTGGACATGTGGACGGTCCAGATTTAATCGTGGAATCGCAATCGGCAGGAGGAGAAAAGGGGCGCGATTGAAAAACTATGATGTGATTGCGCGATCGGGAGGGTCAAAGCGATTGAACGAAGACCGTCGATCTAAAATGAGATCAACAATGGAGGATGGATCGGGGGAGTCGTGATCTGGGGGCAAACAAAATGTATGCGATTAAACCTTGCGATGTGATTGAGCGCAGGCTGTCGATCTATAGATTAGATCGACGGTGGAGAACAAATCGGGGGAGAGGCCAATCGGCGGAAAAAAAAAAGTGGATGTGATTGAAAACTTTGATGCGATTGCACGATCGGGAGGGTAGAGGTGATTAAGTGATGGCCGTCGATCTGAGGATCAGATCAATGGGGGGGATCGAATCGGAGGGATGTCAATCGGAGGAATAAATGTAATGCAGCAATTGAGAAAATGCGATGCGATTGAGGGCTGGCCGTTTGATTGGCTTTAGATCAACAGCGGAGATCTGTTCTGAAAAGAACCGGCGGAAAACCCTTTAAAATATATGGAAACTTAACTTTTTGAAATAAAACAAATTTTTTATGGATCGGCGGCGGAAAATATATATAAAGTGACGAGGCGTCCGACTGCGGGGCTGTTGGGTATATGAACTGTGATATGGCTGGGGCTTTAGTAAATCAAAGACCAATCACAATCGAAACTGCGGGCCTAGACTCCCTGATCAACTCATTGCGAATTCTCCGATTGCGACTGTGCAATTGGTCTTTTTGATCAACCCATTAGATTATTTCAACATGTGACTTAAAGTTTTAAGTTAAAAATTTGGATTGGTGGGTTTTGGGTCTTTACAAAGAAAAATTGGGTTTGGGAATGAAATATTCACAAGGTTTAAGCGCCGAGGGTGAGCCCAAGGTTATATATGAAAATAATATGATCGGGAGTCGTAAACATCAAGGCTAATCGCCATCGGAGTCTTTGGAGTATGGCAAAGACTTGCACATTTGATTTTTTGCAATGCGATTAGCACTCAGGGTCCTTGGCATTTGGTTTTAACGCGTAGGCATGTGAGGGGAAGTGGTTCGGACTTAGCCCAAGGGGCTTAGGTCCATAGTAAATAAACTTTGTTTTTCATGAATTTCATAGTTTTTAATGGAAATGGGGGTTCCGAAATAGTTAAAATGTGAGTTTTTAACTATGGAAAAAGGGGGTTTTCATGAAGGGAAGAAAAAGGAGAACATGAAAAATAGAGGAAATCTATGAAGAAAGGGGAAACAAATGAAGGTTTGTTTATGAGTGGAAGAAGGGGAAAATGATGATTTTTGCAGCAGTTTCTCCTTTGTAATCAGCAGAATTTCTAAGTATAAAAATGGAAATAGTAATGAAGATTTTGGACAGAGGCATGAGGCCTTCTAGGATCCTTTAAGAGCCAACAATTTTTAGTGATAAAATTTGTTCCTTGGAGGCTCAAAAAGTCTTAGCCATCTTCTGGTATAACAAAATATTATAGGTGGCTAACAGTGGCTCCACATGGGGATGATGCCTTCTTGAAGGTATCAAGAACTTCAGACTTGGATTCTCTGGGAGGCTGACTTGTGCTTGATCCATTGGGATGCCTTTCCTTTGGTGGGATGATCTTGCTTTGCTTCTGAAAAATAATATCAGTTATGAAAAAATAATGGAATTCAACAATACAACTTTCTACCTACCCAATCCTACTGATCTAACATTTTTTCTTCATCAGAGTGCACTTGGATTGGAAAACTCTTTTCACAACATTTTTATTCTTTTGAAAGCATAAAAACTAATCTAATTATACTACTTATTTCTCCCTGAACTCAGATTAAGCAGTTGAGCTCAGATATTTCTCTACCTAATCTACTGTCTGTTGGGATTAAGCTGTCCAACAGACTGCCATTCTCAAAATTCTACAACAGAAATTTAAAAACAGGCAAGTCAAGATTAGGCTGTTTGACTTGCTGTAATCTATGGCATAAAAAAAAGCTGCACATAGATTTTTATTTGCAGAAAATAAAAAATAAAAATGGAAGGCTTAAGATCTGAAAGTTTCTCATCATGGCCTTCTCCTTTCTTCATAGCTCTGTTTTTGCTTTTGTTTGAGCTGTCTCTTCCTTGTTCTCTGATTCAGATTTTGGGCAAATTAGAACCAGATTTCTCTTTTTTGACTCAGAAGATAAAACAATTTTGAGTCATCTCTCTTTGGAAACTTTGGTTCAGATTTTGAGTTTGTTTGAACCTTCAATCTCTATCCTAATCTATCTACTGATAAGCCAAGATTGAACAGTTTAGCAAATCGAATTCACTATCCTATCAGCAGAAAAATTTAAAGATAATTAGTCAAGATTAAACAGTTTGACTAACTAGAAGTGTGTTTTTGAGGAGTGGCATTTGAGCTTGCACACTTTCAGATTTATTTCTCTTTTTTGACATGGGGCTTTGCCTTTCTTGTTTTCATTTCTGCCCTCTTTTCTTTCTTTTCTTTGTTTTTGTATTTTTTTATTTTTCATAACTTTGAATGCAATGGTGTGTGAAATATTCATAATGGAAAAAAGATAAAAAGGCTTCAAAACATAAAATGGATCAAGAGAAGTAATTCTTAAACATCCTGCCATTGACAGGACCCCCAAACAATTCTGTTCCATCCAGCTCCTGTAAGAAAAATGCATTATTACCAACAACTAAATGAATAGAGTAAGGGCCAAGCCATAGGTTGTCAAATTTTCCATGCTTCCCCTTCTCTTCTCTTCTTGAATCCCATTTAAGAACAACACTTCCAACCTGGAAATTGTTTTCCTTAATCCTCTTATCAAATAGCTTCTTCCTTTTTTCTTGGACTAACTGTGTTCTTTCATAAACTTCTTCTCTGGTCTGTTGTAAATGGATTGTTTGGTTGATCCTCCTCTGAATATCATTTTCTTCAACCTGCACTTCTTGAAGGAGCTTCATGACTGGAACTCCCAATGAGGTAGGAAAAATTGCATCCATGCCATAAACTAACTGATAGGGGGACATATTTATTGATTTCTTTGTAGTTAATCTATCAACCCATAAGGCATGAACCAGCTTACTGTGCCATGATTTTTTATTCTGTTCCAACAACTTTTTAATGATATTAATGAGGCTCTTGTTGGAGGATTCAGCTAATCCATTTCCTTGGGGATAGTAAGCAGTGGAATGGCCCAAGGTTATATGGTATTTGTGACAAAAATTAACCATATTCTTAGATTTGAAAGCAGTAGCATTGTCTGTTATGATTTTTCTGGGACAACCAAATCTGGATAGGATATGGGTTTCAAGAAACTTGATAATGACAGAGTCATTAGCATTCCTGGTAGGTATAGCTTCTATCCATTTGGTGAAGAAGTCAGTGACTGTGAGGATCCACTTATGTTGAGCTGAGGAGGATGGATGAATTTCCCTAATGAAGTCCAGCCCCCATTGTTGAAAAGGTGCCTCAACTCTGATAGGACGTAAAGGTAAGGGACGGAGTTTTCTTTTGCCATCAAAGATCTAACACTTATGGCAAGACATGACCAACTTCTGAGTGTCTGGGAAAAGGGTAGGCCAATAGTAACCCAATATGAGATTTTTTTTTGCTGTGGCCTTTCGGTAGAGGTGTCCTCCACATTCACCATCATGCAACTCGTGCATGATTTTTTCTGCATCATCTTCAAGTAAACATTTAAGCAAAATTCCAACAGCATTTTTCAAATATAACACCCCATCTAATATGCAAAAACTCAGAGCTTTCTGTTTCAAAAATCTAGCTTTAGTTTTAGACAAAGAAGGAGGAGCATTTAAATATAAAAGAACATAAAAAATGTCAGTATACCAAGGGGAATTCAGAAAAGTTTCCTTAATAAAAGGAGCATCAGATTCTTCCATTTCTTCCAACACATCCACCATATTCATGTCTAGTGCTTGGAAGTTAGACTCAGCCATAAGTTTTGCTAATCCTTGCCCCTTAACTAGTTTGGTGGGCCTAATTTCTAAGTCATATTCAAGAATAGTTGCAATCCATTTTCCCCTTTTACCATCAGGGTCTTGACTTAGAATATCCTTGACAACAGTATGTGGAACAAAAGCAATTATGTGATAGTGTAAAATGTAGACCCTAAAGTCCTTTGATGCTTTCACTAATGCTAAGGCTTGCTTCTCCATGCTGTTATATTTGAGAGGAGCATCTCTTAAGGCCCTACTAAAGAAGTATATTAGTTGTTCTTTCCCTAAATCATTCTTTTGAAGCAAAACTGCAGCTATTGTATGTTCAGATGCAAAAGAAAAAATGTAAAAGTCTTTGGTAAAATTAGGACTAATCAGGACTAGTGTTTGAGTAAGAGCTTGTTTGACCAATTCGAATGATTGTTTAGCTGGCAAAGACCATTTTACACCCACGTTTTTCTTAAGCATGTGTGTGATGTTTTTTAATAGCTCAGCAAGGTTGGGATTAAACCTTCTCAAAAAATTTAACTTTCCAATGAAAGATTGCAATTCCTTGAGGCTTCTAGGATGGCTAATTTGCAATATGCCATCTATCCTTGTAGGGTATATTTTGATTCCTTCTTCTGAAATTATATGACCAAGAAGTTTCCCTTCTTGGAGACCAAATAGGGTCTTCTTGGGATTCATTGATAAGCCAAATTTCCTACACTTCTCAAAAACCTTTCTTAGGTGAATCAAATGCTCTTCATTAGTTTTTGAGAAAACAGTTATGTCATTGAGGTAAATAATTATAAAATAGCCAATATCTTCAAATAAGGCTATGTCCATGGCCCTTTGGAATGTAGCCCCTGCGTTCATTAATCCGAAAGGCATTTTGACATACATAAAGGTGCCCCAAGGTGTGGTAAAAGAAGTTTTGATTTGATCACTTGGGAACACTAACACCTGATTGTAACCCGAGAACCCATCTAAAAGGGATATTATTCTTGACCCAACTACCCTTTGAAGTATATGGTCCATCTTGGGTAAGGGGTATTTTTCTTTTAAAGAGGCTCTGTTTAAATTTCTGAAGTCAATACAGAGCCTGATTTCCCTAGTTTTCTTTTTAACAGAAACTAGGTTTGATACCCATTCTGAAAATCTAATGGGTACTATGATCCTAGCATTATACATTTTCTCAATTTCTACCTTAACTAAAGGTATTAAAAGGGGATTTATTCTCCTTAGTTTTTGCTTAAAAGGCTTTTGATTTTCCTTCAAGGGGATTTTATGCTGGATGATGTTGGTATCATATGATTTCAAGTCTTTGTATTCCCACGCAAACACATCTTTAAATTCTTTGAAAAGCTCTATGTATTGCAATTTTATGTGAGCTGGGAGGGTGTTGGATAACTTGATCATCTTGGGTTCTGCTATAGTGCCTATGTTATGCTCTTCTACATTTGTTTCCATAGGCTCCATTCTTGTTTCTTTAGCTACATCGTTGAGATCAAACAGGTGTTCTAAAGGTGTGAGACCTATTGGGATTTTATCATTTTTGCATCGTAAGACTTCCAAGTCTTCTTGGTCTTCATTTTTCACTATCTCTGCTTCAAAAGGATTCTCACAATGATTTATACTAGCAGGATATGTTATTTCGGCCTCGGGGATTTTTTCAATATACAAACAGTTTTCTTTATGGCTAGTTTCTGGTGTTGGTATGCCGAAATTACTTTCTGATTTCATTAAATCATCTATGTGTTTGTCAGATTCAAACACCTACCAGTGATCTTCATTATCAGGCACAACAGGTCTATGTTTCACCTTTATACTGAGTTGTTCATTTATCTCATGTACTTGGCAATTTCTGGCAGTGAAGGCAAGTTCATTTTCCAGATGATTCAGTGCTCTAGGGATGAAAATGATTTCATATTTTTCGAAAGTTTTTAATAGGTCAAGGGCAGAATTTCGATATTCCCTAAGCCTTGGATTCTTGGCTGATTATTCTCCTTTGATTTGTTTTATGATAAGTTTAGAATCCTTTAAAATAGATACCTTTCGGGCTTCTAATTTTTTAAGCAGTTGTAAGCCTAGGAGAAGTGCTTCATACTCAGCAATATTGTTAGTGCATGGGAAGTCTAACTTGTATGAGAAACTCTGATTTTTGTTTTGAATCCAAACACCTGCCCCTGCATTGGTTTTATTACAGGATCCATCGAATTTTATTGTCCAAAGTATATTTGACTCATTTTCATTTTCTTGTTGATGTTGATTGTCAATGTTTTGAAGTTGATTGGAGCTAAGATTGGATTGTTCTGGTGAACTGATTGGGTCTATGTTTTCTTTATCTTGTTGAGTAATTTCATCTTCGTTATACAAGATAAATAAATCTAAACTTGATTGAATAGAATAGTTTGGAGTGTTGTTTGGTTTGTCCATGTTACTCACCATGTACTTCATGTGGGATTCTCTGTATAGTCTTCTGTTTTGGTTAAAAATAGGGATGGTGGCATAAGACATGTCCATTTGAAGGCTTCCCTAAAGTTTGGCTCCCCATGATCTTGATAAGAGCATGCCATACTTAGGGGGAATGTCAGCTACAACGATATCCATCACTAGATTCTTGGCAGGGATCTGAGCTAGGTTAACACATAAATATTTTATTAAACCCAAACATTTGACTCTTCTTGAGTCAAAAGAATACAAATCTTTGTATGGTTTAGTAATTTCCAAGCCTAATCTTTCCATTACTACCTTGGGCATTAGATTGTGTGAAGCTCCAGAATCTAACATGGCATTGTGTAAAATTTTATCGTGTATGTTCAAACTGACATAGAAGGGAGGGACTGGTCCTTCTTGATATTTTCCTTCAACCTTTGGGCCAAACAACAGCTCAGGTTTGTCATCTGTCAAGTTTAAGGTATTAGTATCACTTCCTAAGTTCAAAGCTTTCAAAACTTGGTTTTTGTTCACATCTTGGGTTACTAGTTCAGCTAGGGGGATGGTAATTTTAATCTTAGCAATCTCCCCCTCAAGGCTGAAAGGAATAATTGACTTGTTAATATTTACATCTGTTTTCTAAATTGAATTCTTTTCAGCAGATTTTATTTGCTGAACCTTGTTTGGACTAGTGATAGGAACATTTTTATTAGGACCACTAGCTGAAGTGCTAGGGGTACTCTTTTCAACATTTGGCTGGATTCCCTTGTCTTTGTTTAAATCTGGTTTTCTGGCCAAAATGTTGGGTTTTTCAGCTATATTTTTGGACTGGTTTTCCATGTTCTTCTTGACAGCAGTGTTAGAATTCTTATCTTTTGAATTCTCTATACTTCCCTTACTCCTAAGATCGTACTGCTTATGTACCTCCATGATTGCATTTTCAAAACCTAATCTACAGTCATCAAAATCTTCATAGGTGTTTTTATTTTTATCATCGGAGAAGAAACCTTGTTCTTCCTCAGTGAGGAAAAAAACCTCCCCACTATCTGATCCAACCAAGTTTACATGTGATTCTTCCAACCTTTCCAACTCCATGTCTTCCTCATATTGATCTACATAGTTCTTTTGAAAGGGAGGTCTAATTTTTTGGTTGCTCTATTTTTGCTTATCTTGATTGTTATCTCTTCTATAATTATGATTTCTATTTCTGTTTTGATTGTTTTGAAGTGTACTTTGGTTTTGATTTGCTTGTGCTTTCTTAATTATGCTCATCTCTTTCATCATCTCTTCCATCATTCTCTCCATTTTTGAGCTTGAAGTAGAAGGAGGGGATTCCTCTCTAAAAGATACTCTCTTCTCAGTTTTCATTCTTGCTCTCTTTTCTATTAAGTTTACTTCCACAGAAAGAGCACCCCTTTGCATATCTTCAAGAGTTGCAAAATCTCTTTCTCTTAGTGAATAAGTCATGTCAGAGTCAAATCCTTCAGGAAACTTGTTTAAGGTTGAGCCTTGTGGAGGTTTTAGTTATGGGTAAAGTTCATTATATACACTATTAAACCTAGTACAATAGGCTTATACACTCTCTCCAAGGTTCCTACGGAGGTTGTTGTAATCAGCAAGGACTTGAAGAGGATTCTTCTTTACTTCCAATTTGTTTAGGAACGTTTGATGAAAGGCTTGGAGTTCATTAACACTGTGGGGGGCTAAACCTTTAAACCATTTTCTTACTTCTCCCCCAAATCTCTGAGAAAATAATCTAAGTTTGACATAATCGTCATCAATTTCGTTTCTGTCAAATTAGTCATTCATCCTATCCACATGTTGTGATGCAGTTACAGCATTGTTTGCATGATACAATGGAATCTTGGACTGATAGTCCTATGGGAGATTGACTAGTGGTACGGGAAGGACTAAGGGAGAATACCATGCGGCCATGGTAGGAGGTGGAGGTGGATTCATAGGTGGATTGGCAAAAGGGAAAGTGGGCTGAGGTGTGGTGGTTTGAACAATGGATGTAGGATGAGTAGAAGTGGATGGACCAGGAGTAGACTGCTGAGCTGATCTTGGATGAGAGACACCTAGGTTGTGAAGGAAATGTAAATCAGGAGGTGTTGTTTCTCTACTACCAGGATGTTTACTTGTCTCTGGGGATGAAAGCGAAGATTCAGAGTCTAACTGGATTATATCATCAAATGACCTAGTTCTAAACGGGTGTACTAGGTCAACTTGTGATTGTTGTAGAGCTGAAATCTTTTCAGGGAATGAATTAGCTCTCAAGGGTGATCTGAAAACAGTTGATAATTTAATCCTAGGAGACTTCCAAAGGATACTTTCTGGGTTATCAACTATCTTAGGTGGATTAGGGTCTAGATGGGCTCTAGTGTGAATCTTTTTAGAAGCCACTATGCTGTGTTTTGAGACCCAACTAATAAGAAAATTTTAACCAAGTATGACAATCTTTGAGGGGTTAACTAATCTGTTTACATAAATCTTAATCCTACAGTCCTCTAACTGAGTTTGAATGATATTATAATGATAAGGGTTCTTCCCAGTGGAGTCTTAAGGTCTGCTAAGGATTGTGGAGTCACCAAGTGGAAGTTTTTAGCTCCTAAGGAGGTAAAAGGTTTTATGGTCCACTACCAATGTTTATTATGAAGCCAAACTTGAGATGTTTTTTGGGTTTTTATGAGTTATTTTGGTTTTATAGGTTAAGAGAGTGTTCTAAGTCTGATTTTGCACTTAGCTAAGGTGTTCAAACAAACAGAGTTGCTCTTATGGCTTGGTAACTGGTTCCTTCAAGGTTTGGTAAGGCTTTACAAGAATCCTAAGGGTTCCTTAGTTTGTTACTGATTTGATTAAGTCCTATCCTAATTACCATTTGTTAGGTAGTTCTTGAAGAAAGTTACTTACGTTATACTGGACCCTAAAAAGTTTAAATAAAGGTTTTGGAAACCTCTAATTCTTAGTACGTCCCACCGTGATCGCCATTATGTTGGTGGTGATGAAGTGGCTAATAATCACTAGATATTCTTGAAAATAAGGGATTTCTGAAGTCCTAAGGGGTATTTGGATTTTTACTGACTCAGATTTCCCACCGTGATCGCAATTATGTTGGTGTCTCGTGTTTTGACAGTTTGGAAAATCAAAATACAAGGCAACATCAGAACCAATCTTTAGAGTTCCAGGATCTAGTCCTCCTGTTCTCAGAGAGGGATCTCTCAAATATATGTTTGAAAAGGTTTATCTTGTGTGCTTTGAGTATGGATTTTAGACTAGTTATTAAGTGCAGATGTTCTTTTTGGTTGGGTTGAGTTGATACAACAGAACATGAAAGTTCTAGGAAAGATAGACAGAAAGAGGAAATATCTGGTTCATTGGGTAATGGAGTCAAAATAATATCATAACAAACTCCTCAAGGGATATGGGATATCAAAGGGAAAATCTAACTTGGCCACAGGATCCTTTTGTTTTTTGGAATGAAGTGAACATTAATGATTTGGAAAGAGAAGTTTAATTCTCAACAAAGGGAAATTGAAAACATAACTTAACAATAAAGAGATATTTGATAGACAGGGCTAACCATAAATTCTACAAACATTATTTAAGCAAATAATGACTTCAAGAAAACTTTTTAAAATGAAATCTAAGATTCGGGGAACACCCTATTTCCTCAAAGATTTTGTTTTAAAGGACTTTAGAAAACATAAAAGATTCATTGATAATTGCAGTCATAGAAGAGGGAACACCTAAATAACATCTATGCTTACAACTATAAAGACCTTCAAAACAACTGCTCAAGCAATGGCAAAGGGAAAGATCGAAACGACCTCTTTGATTAACTTAAAACAATGGTACTTCAAAGGGAGACTTCAATAACAACTTACAAGTGATAGCAGACAAGCAGGGAAGACCATAAATCATGCTGAAACCAATTATTTGAGCTATTATAGAAATAAACAAGCATGAAGACTAAAGACAAAGTTTAAAGCCTCTAAAATACTTTAGCAGAAGAAAACATAAAACAGTGAAGGATGAACAGATCTAAGGTGCTTCCAGGAGTCATTTCTTAGTCTAAGACTTTCAACCTATTGTAGTAAGAAATTATGGAACATAATGAAAACAGGAAAAAACATAGAAAAATTCAGAATACTTCACCAACATCCGAGCTCAGGGATCCAATGATAGAGCCTTCTCAGCAACAGGCGTGCAACAACATCATCAAGACATCCGAAACTTCAATTTGTTTTTCAACTTCTACAGACTTGCATATTTATTTCAGAGAGTTTCAATGTTACAACTTGTGATCAAACAACAACCCACACCCTCACTCATCTTCTGCTGTAGTATATATAGAAGGATGAGGAGGTGAGATCTGATAAAAGATCTCAATTACAATTAATATAGAATGAAGAATTCTCGGCCCTTTGAGAGGCTTCATGGAGAAGTTTATAGGTGGATCATTGTATTAACTGTTTTACAATAAATATTAAAGCTCGGTGGGAGCTTTATTTGAATTTGAGGTTCTGCGTAATACGGGAGTAACTCTGCAGATATTTGTTGCATTTAAGTTCCTTGCAGCAATAATTCCCTAGCTCTGCTCGAGGCGAATATCTAATTTTCTTCAATAACTTCGGCCTCTTTTTTGAAAGTTTTGAGGCAACAGGTGGCTCTGTGGTAGCCGAGGAATCAATTTGCCTCAAATAAGGCGATGAAGACCTTTCTGTCAGTGAAACACTTATGATTTTCTGTTGACTGTGTTTTAATCCAGGGAATTAGGCTTTTGATAATCATTCTTAGCCGTAATTCCCCAGATCTATCTTCAATCTTCATCTTCTGTGCTCTGTTTTCAAACTTATAATCTTTAACTATTTTTTGAATTAAAACAGTGTCTTGTCGATGTGCAGAGCCGCGCTGGGCTTTACGGCATCAATGCTTATAGAGCATCGGCGAAGCATGGAATGGAGCCCGATGACTAGCTTTCTTCTGTGAATCAAAGGCACGGGAATCATCATTCCCATCCTTCGGTCTATGTATAATGAAAAACCATTTAAATTCTGCATAAGACACAAAACAATTAAGAAATCTTGCGAAATGGGTTTAAACTTCTTAGGAGGCGGGGAAGGATCGTAGCCGTTAGATCTGGACACGTGGATAGTCCAGATTTAATCGGGGAATCGCAATCGGCGGGAGGAGAAAAGGGGTGCGATTGAAAAACTCCGATGCAATTGCGCGATCGGGAAGGTCAAAGCGATTGAGCGAAGACCGTCGATCTAAAATGAGATCAACGGTGGAGGATGGATCGGGGGAGTCACGATCGGGGGGAAAACAAAATGTATGCGATTAAACCTTGCGATGTGATTGAGCGCAGGCCGTCGATCTACAGATTAGATCGACAGTGGAGAACAAATTGAGGGAGAGGCCAATCGGCGGAACAAAAAAGTTGATGCGATTGAAAACTCCGATGCGATTGTGCGATCGGGAGGGTAGAGGCGATTAAGCGATGGTCGTTGATCTGAGGATCAGATCAACGGCGGGGATCAAATCGGAGGGATGTCAATAGGAGGAAGAAATGTAATGCAGCGATTGAGAAAATGCGATGCGATTGAGTGCTAGCCGTTTGATTGGCTTTAGATCAACGGGGGAGATCTGTTCTGAAAAGAACCAGCGGAAAACCCTTTAAAATATATGGAAACTTAACTTTTTGAAATAAAACAAAGTTTGTATGGATCAGGGGCGGAAAATATATATAAAGTGACGAGGCGCCTGACTGCGGGGCCATTGGGTATATGAACTGTGATATGGCTGGGGCTTTAGTAAATCAAAGGCCAATCGCAATCAGAACTATGGGCCTGGACTCCTCGATCAACTCATTGTGAATTATCCGATTGTGATTGCGCAATTGGTCTTTTTGATCAACCCATTAGATTATTTCCACATGTGACTTAAAGTTTTAAGTTAAAACTTTGAATTGGCGGGTTTTGGGTCTTTACAAAGAAAAATTGGGTTTGGGAATGAAATATTCACAAGGTTTAAGCGCCGAGGGCGGGCCCAAGGTTATATATGAAAATAATATGATCGGGAGTCATAAACATCAAGGCTAATCGCCATCGGAGTCTTTGGAGTATGGCAAAGACTTGCACATTTGATTCTTTCCGATGCGATTAGCACTCGGGGTCCTTGGCGTTTGGTTTTAATGCGTAGGCATGTGAGGGGAAGTGGTTTGGACTTAGCCCAAGGGGCTTAGGTCCATAGTAAATAAACATAGTTTTTCATGAATTTCATAGTTTTTAATGGAAATGGGGGTTCCGAAATAGTTAAAAAGTGAGTTTTTAACTATAGAAAAAGGGGGTTTTCATGAAGGGAAGAAAAAGGAGAACATGAAAAATAGAGGAAATTTATGAAGAAAGGGGAAACAAATGAAGGTTTGTTTATGAGTGGAAGAAGGGAAAAATGATGATTTTTGCAGCAGTTTCTCCTTTGTAATCAGCAGAATTTCTGAGTATAAAAATGGAAATAGTAATGAAGATTTTGGACAGAGGCATGAGGCCTTCTAGGAGCCTTTAAGAGCCAAAAAATTTTAGTGATAAAATTTGTTCCTTGGAGGCTCAAAAAGTCTTAGCCATCTTTTGGTATAACAAAATATTATAGGTGGCTAACACAGAGAATGAGGATTTTTGTCTCACCAATAACTAGGGATTCCAGGAATAGTCCTGAAATACAGAGAATGAGGATTGGTTTCTCACCAATGCATCAACAAATGCAAAACATTTTGTGATTATATATGTAAAAAATCCAATGATATTATCCGAAAATTGATAGAGATATTTTCAGTGTTTTAAAAGCTCACACAATATATAATTGGAACAAAATTTTATTACTAGAAATCAATCAATTACTTCTACATACCGCTAAAAGTGGCAAAAGCTCTATAAAATTTGATCACCTTGAACATCAAGCACACTAAGAACCTTGACAATGGGGTCTAATAACATCGTCAAATATCCAAAATTGAAAAAGAACAATTTAATGAGTATTGATTAGTCAAAATTACCATGTGGATCAACTACTCATGTAGAAATGATGGTATATTGGATTAGGTGTGGGTTTTACTTGAATTTGAAAGAGTGAACACAACGTGGGTAAATAACATTGACTACACTAGGAACCTCGACAATGGGGTTCTAATAACATGGCCAAAAATCCAAGAAAGTTGACTAGGTTGGCCTTAGCCTAAAATAGTCAATATTGAAAAAATACAATTTCTTGCCACCTTTAAAGGGTTCATGGAAAATTTATAACATACTCTATTCATATTGCAATTGAAAATAACTCTAAGAACTAATTTGGAGTTTTTAGAGGTAACATGGCTTGTCATCCATTGAAAAAAAAGTTAAAACACTCTCAAAATGATTCATTATAGGTTGTTTAATAGGTGACACTCACACATCATCTGGAATAAATAACCTATGCACCTTAAAAGAAAGTATTCTTTCAAATTTTGAGATGGGAGTTTGATAATTAGTGTTGCAACATTCTTTCACTAGATCCACTATTTTGCAACCAGTCAAAATTTTACAACCATTAATTTTTTTTTCAACCTATTTTATGCTCTTAATAGGACTAGAGCCTTCAGTGAGATTTGATGGTTTAGCAGAACAAATCAATGGAAGAATCTCATTTGCACCCTCACTTGTCCAGATATTTTTAACGTATAAAAATCAATAATTTGCAACTGTTGGATTCAAATAAGCCACGCATTGATTTTGTTGGACTTCCCAATAAGGATATGAAACATTTTCTCTAGTTGTGGACAAGAAATCACATTGCCCAGGTATGGTGCTAGTGAGGTCCAACACTTAACTACCATTCCACTTACTATATATGTTGTTGCTTAAAAAAATTGAAAGCACAAAGCCTTGATATAACTGGGACAATTGAATTTCGAAAGAAAGGGTGTAAGGGAGAAGGAGAAAGAAATGGATTCAACGCATCAGGAGAAACACTCAGGGAAGAAGGCACAAGAAGAAGATTTATGTCTTCTTCCTTTTGGATTACATCTGGATCAATTGAAGTGGGTGGCTTTGTATCTCTGGAATTTGGTTTTTCCTTTGATTTTGGCATTGATGGTAATCTTACCAAACAATGGAATGCATCTCATTTATGTTAAAGGCGAATGCATATCTATGGAAAAATCATCCCCAGTTGTAGCTCCAGGTTCTTATGTTTTTTATGCTTGAGCTGTTGAGTAAAATTACAAATATTTTGATAACCAATGTGGATTTGGAGGGCAATATGGATGGTCGGCCATGGAGGTATGCTTGAATAGGGCACTTATTTTATGCTGAAGGAGCTAAGAATATATCTAAATATTTATCATATTGTATGTATTTTCAACTTCATAGTTGCATTCACCATCATAGCCTTCATGTTGATAGGTATTCTACTGAAAATATTGATCTTGATCAGTTTGTAAAAATGTCTTTTGTTTCCAATGAGGGGATGATAAAGTGGAAAATGTTGGCACTGAATCTAGAGATCTATATATCTCAGATTAGTGATACATTCTCATTTGAAATTGGAACAAATAATGTTCCCATTGGAGAGGGTATTTATGGCTTAGTCGATTTCACCCAATATGGTGAGATAGGAAAAAAATATGGATGCTAGAAACCCTTTCAGACTAGCCAATCAAGTGAAGTGATTCAAAGAATGGCTTCTAAAAGATTCTAAATTATTTCCACCCATATATTCTTTACAAAAATATTAGTAAATATCATATTATGTTTCTTAGAATCTATGCTAAGATGAAATACCAAAATAATTACAGGTCCTCTGCTCGAGTAAATAATAATTGAAAGCACTTTTCTGAATCTTTATACCCCTCAGGGTGCCACAAATGTTTTAGAAACAAGTTTTTGGTGTAACCTGTTAAGAAAATATCATTAACTCACAAAATTTCACCAATCAAAACCTCTTAACTATGGCCAATACTTCCTAAACATAGTAACTTTAACCAAATGAATGTCTTATTGTATCATGATTCATATCCTCCTCACTCACATAGAACACCACTCTTAAGATGAATGCCCTCAAAACTAACAAGAAATGGTTGAAAGTGCTATTTAGAAAGAAGATATAAATGCATGATTCATTTCCAGTCAAAAGAAATTTCCGAAAACCACCACAACACATTCAAACGAAGAATTCAAATCTTAGAATAAGATTACATAAAGGACTCAAAACCACTATTTTTGTTTTTCTTCAGTGAAGAAAAAAGGAGAAGAGTAGAAATTTACTCTGTAATCGAGCTAGAACCTTCAACAAATTTACGATTCAAGAGTAACGTCAGTGATCATCATTCAGAAAAATCTCAACCATAATGTCATTGGAATGAGTTCTCCACCACTATCTATTATGACCGACTAGGAATCTTCAACAACTTCTCTTCTCCTCATCAAACTCTTGAAGAAGATGAAACCTGCTCCAAAGACCATAAACATTCATGTTGTCAAACGAGTAACTTTGATGCACAATTAATTTGGGCTTTACATAGTACCATTTACATTATAAAAGAGTTATTTATTTCTATCTTATTTATGTATATTCTCATGTTATTTATTTAAAATAAATAACATGCGATGGTTGATAATATCTTCAAAATGAGATCCAAAAACTAAGCCATTAACACTTCCACAGGGATGTTGGCTTGTAAGGATTCAGAATATTGTCAAACATAGCCCTCAGGGTTGCTGACTAGTATTGTCTTGAAAGAGAAAGGCATTTAAAAATGATATGAGACAAAATAGAAATTTAACATTTGCAAAGTTGTTGGGAAAAAATCATTCCATCAATCCAAGGAGAAAGTCACTTCATTGCTACCTCTAAAATTTGTGCTTCAAAATATAGATTCAATTATCAACTACAAACCCAAAAGTTACTTGAGGACATCACCCATCATCACCTTGGTGATCATCCTTCTCACATAAGGCTAGCTCTCCTACAACATAAGGGAGGAGTCCATGATAAGCCTACAAATCTGTCCTTCAAATGTTAAAAAAAGTAGATTTTCAAAACGATAATTTTTTTTTCTTTTAAGATCTGAAATGGAAATCTAAGCAAGACCTAGTTCCTAATCCCTGGGCTATAGACTCTAGGCAACAAAAAAAACTTTAAAATTGATGAAAAATATGTGAGTCGTCAGAAAACAACCACACAACAAGTGCTATCATTCAATAATATGTCTAATAAATATGTAACAGTGATATCTCCTAATAGATGGAACATTTGAAGACAATGTGCTCCCCAAACTTGATCTCTTGTAAATCACATAGCTGAAAATTCCATTTGAGGTGTGTGATGCAGTGAGCTATCTCAAACTAAAGTTAGTGGGAGCCCACTCTGAATGAACCAAGGGGTATCCTAAGGTTTTGCATTCAATTTCTATTATTATAGATAGGCACTTAGCTACATAAAGCACTCAAAATAATAAAATGACATATTCAAGCTAATGACCTCAAGGAGGGAAATGCAAGTGATTTGGATGTAGTTTGTAGATATGCTCTCTAATCTCCTAGGTTAAGTCACATTTAGATAGTAGGAGCTGACCTAGAGTGTCCAAAGATTACTTAAAAAGGGCAATTTGATTTTTATATACAACCACTAATTGAAGCAGTTAAGAAGAACCCACAACAATTACACCAAGGAGGGGTCTATTGAAGCAATACCCTAAACTCCACCTAGATGATAGATTGAGGTATTTCATGCTAGCAGCAGATGAAGCATCGTAATATAAGGTTTTAGAATCTCTCTATCCTATCCCAATCAACCCAAAGCAAGCCAGGTCCCCTTAACTTGAAGCCATAATGGGTCATGGCTCTAATGATCATGTCCAAAGAGGTGCATCTTGAAACAAGATGTCCTAGAGCACTATATCTTTAGCCAAGTAAACTATATTACTTATTAATTTTGGGCTATAAAGCATGCCTCAAGCTAAGTTAGAACCCTAAGACCTGACCCCCAAGTATGTGTAGGTTGTAGTAATCTAAATCCCATCACCTCCAATGTAAAAATGTTAGTCAAAGAGAGCATGCTGAGAAATGTTGAAGATCATAACCTTAATCTTACTAAGTTCAAATTTCAACTATCAAAGATCACAAGAGTTGGAGAAGCCCTCAATTTTTCACTACAACCCCTTAGGTGATGTGCAAAGAGGATCATGTTGTTGAAAACTAAAATCAAGGAGATCAAGACATCGGGTACAACACAATCAACACCATCCTATATGTGCTCCTAAGATAGGAGTCCATCTCATTGATATAGAACCGAATGAGAGTATGTGAGGGAGGGAATTCCTATTTTACCTCTATAGTACTCCTAAGGTAGTCTAAGAAGATGTCGATAGTGCACAAATGACCAAGCACTGACTCATATAGTGTCGTGATAGAAGCCAATGTCCTATCACATGTTTAGATACATGTTTGAGACCTATATCTGAGTTCACATACAAGGGTTGTTTTGAAGCATCTGAAATCTACAACACAGTGAATTTTTTCATTCAAACCTACAGTGGTATGGTTCATTCTCTTTGAATTTTTGTAGCCATAAATCATATAGTGTTGTAAGTTATGTTGAAGCAGTGTAAACAAGTTTCCAAAACACATATTTTGGAATTTATAGAATGTTGAAGTATTATTTGATCTTGTTTATTATAGAAATAAAAGAACTTGAATATTTAGTTCTGTCAAATTTGAAAAGTCCATTTAATAATATCTCTTTGTATCATTTCTCCTTGTAAGTTGAAATATTACCAGAGAGAAAGGTGCAAATTATAACTAAAGGTGGGATCCCTCCAACAACATAAGCAATGAAAGCTAAAAAAATGTCATATTTCTTCTGGTTTCCACATAGTGAACCACAAACAATATCTAAAATAGCAAAGATTCTGGACACTTATTCAAGTTCAATGGACTCTGGCTAAATGGATATGTGATGATAAACTAGATAATAAATTATTGACTAAAAACTATATAAACCCCATGCTAGAACCAAGTATCATCACCTTGGAAAAAGGTGAATGACAAGAATATTTTCAACAATAAAGAACACCATGTTGGTGAAAATATGTGCTATAACTTCTTGATTTTATATATTATAGGATGGGACGATCATAATTATTTCTTCAATTGAATGACAAGTAGTCAAACTAATAGATTCCTAAATGTCAGTTGTACATTTCTATCACTCAGAAAACCTTTACAGCTCTTTTCCAACTTGAGATTTTCTGGGCTTTTGGAACCTTCATAACAACACAGAAATAGCTCTCAAAATGAAAATTTCCATAGAAAAGGAAAATTGACCTACATCAGCAAATGTGCCTTTTCTTGACAAGGAAAAAACTTAGTCTTATGTCAAATTCTGTAGTTGTTTAAAAAAAAAGTGTTTGTGTCATAGAAAGTAATTTTTAAATCCCATAAGCCCATAACAGATGCACTTTCTCATTTTTTTCATTCAAACCAAATCAATCCATAGTCTATCTTAAGACAAAAATAATGTGTGTGTTCTCCTCCCTGTGATAATTCCATCCTGGGCGATGCAAAAATGTCTTTGCAGACTTCAAAAATAAACTGTGATATGTATACATATTCTTTTAATAGAATTTTTCAAGTTCTAAATGGCCACTACAATATGTACCTGCTATATGTTTCCTCTCAATTTTAACCATTAATTGTGAAAATTTCAAAAGCATATATTATGGAAAGGGATTTCCCTTCAATTGTAATGCATAAAGTAATAATTTATACAAAGAAGGAAAGTACACAACAATTTAAAAAAGCGGTTTTGGCCAAAATATTTATTGAGACAAACTACCCAAAAGGCTTCATAGAGAGGCCCAGCTTCTATGTTGTTTTCTTGCTACTAAGAAGAGTATCCTTACCTATCCATGCTTGATATATGAATGAACCACCTTCCAATGAAGCATACCTAGTATAAACAAGAACGTCATCACAACTCGATACTAGAGTATTTGTAAAAGCATGATTCTTGATATAATAAGATATATTATAGACACATGTCACTATGACTTACAACCTTTTCTGGTCCACTTTATAAAATCTATAAAAGATGAAAATTCTCCCTTCCAAGCTTCATAAACCAGTCCATTGCATATCCCTTCATACGTAGAGAAAAAATATAATTATGTTGTCTTCACGAATGAGACCATTATCTTTGTTGAATTAAAAGAATAAAAAACAAACCAATAACACAACAACATCATCATAATAGCTTCATAAATTAGGGAAAAGAAATGTCTACACACCTCTAATTAATGCTCCATATGAAGGCCCATGGTCATGCTTTTCCTAGTGGCATGCCATGAAGCATGGGAGATAAGTTTCGCAAGTCAATTTGGGTGATAAAATTCCCAAATACTCAGGTGACATCAAAATATAATCCAATTAATATCCAATCTAGCTTGCTTATTCTGGAAGATACTTCAACAAAGCTTTTTCAACATCATTTAAGTTTCAACAAGGGAGTGACATTATCCACATCCCCTTCCATGTCACCAAAAATATAAGATAAACCCCCCCTAATTTCCGTGTTTGTAAACCAACCCTTACAAGTAAAAATGAAATCATAAAGGGATAAATAGGACATCATTCAAGGAGAATCCACACAACATGCATAGGAGAGGTCCAAGTGTACATAAACAACCCAAAAACTTCCTCAAGAGATATGACCAATGCCTTAGAAAACATGAAGTTCCTCAAACAATATGAGAGGGCCTTGGGAAACATGAAGGTACCCAAAAATAAAAATGCAACCAACCCGTCAAGGACAAACTACCCTACTTATCCAAAAACAATATTATGGTGCCACTACTAAAAAGAGGGGTAACATTGCCAACAAAAACCTTAAAATCACCCCCCCCCCCCAACAACAAAAAAAATGATGATATTAGTAACCACCTAACTTGTTTACAAAGTTAAAATTACAACTTATTTGAAATTGTGGCCTCAACAAGTAAATACCATTGTGAACAAAGACCTTGAAATCAAACCTTGAGTCAAAAAGTGGTGTTACTAGGAGCACTTTCATTTTCCCTTCAAGGTTAAAATCATGACTAGTTTGATATGGAGGGCATGATAGATGGCCCCACTACAATCCAAAACCTAAAATTTAAAACTTGAATCACAACACATCATTACCTCCAATGCCATCTTTTGTGGGGTGCCTAAAATTACAAAACTGAGGAAAAAAATTTCTTTTAAATTGAAAAAAAATGGACCTTTCAAATTATAAATTAAAAATAGAAATGGTTTTGAATTTAATTATTAAATTTATTTTTAATAAGTGGATAATTTATTGTGGAGGAGAGATTGACGACAAAAACCCTTATCGTTGCAACCCTCTATACTATTTTTTCTTCCATGATCCATTTGAACACCATTGTTGTTGCTCTCGATTGTCACTACCATGATGTTGTGCCTGATGCTTGGTAATTTTTCACTGAAATCTTCATCTTGTGAATTTGTTTTTCTATTTTTTGCCTAGATCTTACAAAGAGAGTTGAGGGGGTTGGGGTGTAACAACTGCATAATCTTCATTTCTCCAATTTCAAGCCTCTCTTTTCTACGGTTGGCCTAGATTTCAAGCCTCTCTTTTATAGTCATCTTATCCCCAATTCATGCCCTTTTTTTCTTCTCCAGTGGAGGTAGGCTTTGTGGGTGTAGGTTCATGGTGTTTCTTAAGTTGTCTTGGCTAGGTTTCTCTTTTCATGGGTGTTTGATGTTGTTGTTGTCGTAGTTGTTGTCATCTGCCAAGTGTTTCTGCCACAATTTTTGTGGGTTTTCTTGGGGTTTCTGCACAGAATGAGCCCAAATTTATTTTAATGGGGCGTTCAAGGTTTCTTTTTTTCTCCTTCTATGTTTTGGCAATCCTACGTGCTTATCCTCTTAGTTTTCCTCAAACTTTGGCCTAGGATTTTATTTCTCTAGGGTTTTTTGGGGTTTTTTGGGGGGCTATCTGGGGATCCTATGCCCGATTTTTTAAATATGTTTCATGGACCTTCGATTGGAGGAATGTGAACTATGGAGCTTTGAGCTCCTTTTTTTGGTAGGCCTTTTGGCTAATGTGACTGTTATGCCCTCGTGCACTTGGAAAATGTAATTTTGTACATGTTTTTTTTTTTCCTAAGTAAGCTTAAAATATATTAATAGAACATATGATACATGGACGCACCGAACTCTATGAAACTAGCCTATTTCAGTGGAATTTTGACTCAAAACAACCAAAAATGGAGCTACTCATGTAGGGAAACCAACCCAAAATGAGTTTGGAGCGCTGCCTTTAAAGAGGAAACCAACATTATACAAAATTAAGCAAATGTACCAATCATGATAGCAAACAGAAAGAAAAAGTAAAACAATAGTATCCATAAGCATAGGAAGACCTGAAAAAATATGTGTCATAAGATTTTGGAGGTGCTTCTTCGACGATAAGGCATCTGTATATTCATCCTCTTCTGCAGGAGGGTGACCTGGAGCCATCTGCTGCTGCGTAACTCCAACCTAGCCTTTGTCTTTGTCCTGCTTGTTCCGCTCTTTGTAATAGTCCGATATTCTACCACTATTTGAATCCGGATTGTACCCAGCCAAAGCCTGATGAGTTTCAACGAACTAGAGGGGCCCGAGTCACTGCAGGGGTGCTTGGGATGGATGGGCGAGAGACGACAGGGGTCGTTGTTGGCCACCTCACGAAAAGAAATCGAGATGGTAGCAATGACAGGAGGGAAATTATAGGAGCATTGGAATTGAAAATGAGCGGTGGTGGGAGGCTGCGCAGAGGCAGGGGGAGACGAGCGAGGCAGAGAATGCATCAGAGGAACCGAGGGTGGAGGCTGAGCAACGGAGCTGAGCAATCAACCTCTGTCACTGCGCGTATCAAGGTATCTGCCCCAGGAATGCTCTAGAGAAGAGGCTGAAGAGCTGGAACGGGAGGAGGAAGGCGGGTGAGAGACGTGGCCTCTACTGCTCCCTCGCCAACAATGCATATGGTGCCTAAGGTAGGGCATGATCGTGCGATGGGGGTGGTGAAAATGCAGAGCAAGGGAGGAGGCAGGGTCAACAGGCTGAAGCTGAGGAGCGAGAGCAAAATTGAAGCTGAAGGAAGCTGAAAGGCCAAATTGACAGTGAGGACTCTGAGAGAAATGGTGCCCCGGAAGGAATTCGATGCAACCACTGAGATTGCAACACTTTCCAATCGTTGTGTGGGAAAAAGGCTCTGCTGCCACCGAAGAGCAGCAGCACCGCATGGGATGACAGGGATTCTGCATAGAAATGGCCAGCAGGGGATGGAAATTTGCAGAAGGACGAGAAGCCGCACCGGATATTCGAAGGAAACAACCAGAGGTAGAGCTAGAGGGCTGAGGGAAATTTCCATTTGATCGCGCAAGAGGCTTCATTATCTTGCTGAGGAAGCTACCTCGTTTAATGCAGTGGAGTAAATGTTGCTTGTGGTGGAGGCCAAGCAGCATTAATGCTGGAGAATGTCAAGGAATGAGCTTGTGGGTGGCCATGTGACCCTGCCACGTGCCTCGCGCAGGCTAATCTCCATATTAACCCTCTTAAACACCTGCATCCGGGAAATTTCTTACATGTTTTCAAGTGGAATAAAATTATGGTTTTTTCTTAAAAAAAAATAAATGGAGATTTTATTAACAAAACAATTATTCTATATATATATAAAAATAAAAAGCTAAAAATTTGAAAGAATTGTATAAATTTCCCACTATTATATCTATATATATATATATATATATATATGTATGTATGTATGTATGTATGTATGTATATATATATATATATATATATATATATATATATATATGTATGTATGTATGTATGTATGTATGTATGTATGTATGTATGTATGTATGTATGTATGTATGTATGTATGTATGTATATATATATATATATATATATATATATATATATATATATATATATATATATATATATATATATATATATATATATATATATATTTAAAAGGCCTGTACAAATTTCCTTTGGCCTACCAAAGAATGCAACAAAATCATCCCATAGTAAAATGGGATAGACTTGTTCTCCCAAAAAAATTGGCAGTTGGGGGTTTAGAAATATTGTTCTCTTCAGCAAAGCACTAGTAACCTAGAACCTTTGGTAGCTAATTCATAACACATCCCTCTTGGGGAAAACTCTCAAATCCAAATATCTCCCATCCTCCACATTCGTGGACTAGATCTATTAACCAAGTAAATCTAGAAAGGGAACAAATGTCTAGAATACTTCATACTAGCCTTCCCTCTCATTGGAGAATGGTCTGCATCACAAATTGGCAATCGTGTAAGTGTGAAGCTAGGACTGTATCCATGCATGGGATTAGTTGATTCCTATAGATTATCAAACAAGTTCACCAAGCACTTAAATTAAAAGTGGTGTTATGTCCTCAAAAATGCAAAAGCACAATCCCCCTTGGCATGGGGGCCTATAATATGGAAAACTTTCACAAATTTTCACCTTGTAGGACAAGATGTTGTAGAATTGGAAACATGTTTCAATCCCCTCACTACAAATCTCATCAAACTTTGGAAGGAGAAAAATCTTAAGTTGTTATTGTCAAAAAATCCCAACAATGGGGACTTCACTACAAAATTTGGCTAAGAGTCTCACATTGATTCCCTATTTACTGGGGAAACACACTTTCAGTGGAAAACTCTACAAAAAATAAAAGCACCCCTAGAATATAAAACTACACTTTGGCTATTACTAAATAACAAAATTTTAACTTGGGACAATCTCATGAAGATGAACTAGGAATATCCTAGTTTCTACTATTAATGTGAATATTCATCAAAGAGCATTGCACACTTAATTATCTCCTATGCATACAAAATGCAAGTAATCAACATAGTAGTGTCATAATTCCATATAAATGGCTCGTGGTCTTCCAAACATTTGGCAGACAATCTCATGACATGGCTGGAAAATAAAGGCAACTTCTTCCATGGGCATCCCCACTATTTTGGTAAACAATATTTGGTAGGCTAGGAACAAAGCTATATTCAACACTCGAAACATCCTTCTAGAGATCACAATGGGTTTAGTGGTAAAATTATGCATGAAACATAAAGTTGATCACAAGCCATAGAGGAGGTGTATCTTGATCATGCACCCTCTTACAGAGCAGCTTAAGGACACCTAACACAATGTGGTGTTAGTGTGGTTTTATTTATCACTCAATCACATGATGTACCCATATCGTATCGCTATTATCCAAGGTAGAAACAACCATTTATAATTTATTGCATTGTGCACCTTGCTATAGTTTTCTTTATTCAAAATTGTTAAGAACAATAATGTAATGGTCCATGGGGGATTTGAGGATTTCCATCTACTGAGGAAACAATAAAATCCAAATCGATAATATCTACCTTCACTATAATCTTCAAGAAATAAAGGACACTCTTCTCTCTTTTGCGGGGATCTCTTTCACACATATGCTGCATGAACTCAATTCCACTGTTGATGGGCTCTGCAAAAT
Source organism: Pinus albicaulis (assembly GCA_034641835.2). NCBI lineage: Eukaryota > Viridiplantae > Streptophyta > Pinopsida > Pinales > Pinaceae > Pinus > Pinus albicaulis. The sequence continues at coordinate 200,335 of JAXQQM020087130.1, forward strand.
TGTTGTGGAACTCCTGGAGGTAACCTTACTCATCTATGAGCTCTCGAATGGTGTAGAACATGGCCAAAAGGTCATACATGCTTAACGTGACATTTACATTTATACTTTGTCTTTAATTCTTTTATTTTCCTTGATATTTTAATATGCCACAGTCACAAATTTTGTAGATGCTTTTCTGAAATTTTTGTGACTCCATATTGCACGTATATTAACAAACACCTAATGACCATCATGTGTCCCAATTCTACGCATTAAAATTTCTAAATAAACTAAAACACTGAGAATATTTGCAGCTGGCATGAGTTTTATTCTCTGGGTCTCGCAAGTTGGAAGGCACTAAAAGGAATCTTAAGGGCACTGAAGGGGAATATAACCTAGCCCTATTGAAAGCCCTTTCTCCTTTTATCCATTTAGATATTTAGGTCGATAGTTGACCTCATATCCTGCCGACCTCCTTGAAATCCAGCTCGTGGATAGATAGATTTTTTATTGAATGAGGAAAGGTCTATATATGTGGCTATCAGTGAGAGCAAAAATTCAATAGGGCTGTTGGGTGGACAATTGGATATAGCATATCTCTTGCCTACACAGATCTAAGGTGAGGAACTAATAGCGAACCAATCCAACCCAATGATTGTGTCTCTACCCAATTGTACTGCTACGCTTCTGGCTTTCCTCATGAAATAAAGAACCAATCCATTCAGGGCCTTTTTCAACATCTCTATGACGAGATCATATGTTAAAGAGATGTTTTCTTCTTTTTTCATGGAAGAAATTAAATATTTATGGTGACATCATATAGGAACAAGTAGAATCTGGCTCTCTACTATTATTTCCTTGGTCTTGCTAGTTGGGAACATGCAATAGTTTGATCCTCCCAGGGGAGTTGGTTAAATGGATAGAGACCTGGCAGAAACGGATTAAGTCAAAGGGATTTAATGCGTGGGGGGGACGAATGCAAGATTAGGGATTGAAAGTGCTAATGGGAACTAGTAACAGAATGATTGGTGGCAGGAATAAACTTAGTGGAGGAGCGTTTAGCCGCTCTCCCGAGAAAATTAGTAGGAGGGACCCTAAAAAAATATAGGGGACCGAATCCCTATGAAGGGAAATACCTATTGGACGTTTCAATCAGAAGTATCAATTGAATAAACTACTTCTATCTGAATGTGGACCAACAGAATCGCATCTATAGACAACCACTTCATATAAAGTTAAGTAAGAGGGAATCAAATCCATCCCTATCCTCATATTGATTGATTCCCAGCTCGGGGAGCATTCATTAAGGCCAACCCAAGTCCAAAATGTTAGGATATTGACCCAGGTACTTCTCATCTATCAGTCACCCATGCAAGCAAATAATTCCTTTCATTTTCGTTACAGGAGAGAATCGAAAGGATCTAGACTTGGAGGGAAATGAATTAACTACTTGACCGAGCAGTCTTGAATGATTATGAATTATAAGAGGGAAATGACATTTTTTAAATATGGATTCATGTGCATTCATTTCATCGATAAATCACCAGCTCCAATACACAAAAGACATGAATACAAGAAAAGAGAGGGGAGAAGATCCAGCCCATCCCTATGACTACTTTTCATTCTTACTAACTGTATACGTATTAACAACTTCCGAGGGAAAATAAAATAATTTACCTTCTACAGTTAGGCAGTTGAAATTCCATGAAACCATCGACCATTAGCCATGATATGAGAATGATTTTAGTTTCTCCCTCGACCTCAATCAGTGAGAAACATCCATAATACTCAACGAAAAATTCTTATACTAACACTTTTCTCCATAATGATGGCGGTCTCAAATATTCACCCACTTCATCAAACTGGAAGAAATATGTGAAAATTTGTTACATATTTGTGCAATACATGTACAAAAGGTTTTTGTGATGATAAGACAAGAGAACAACCACTCTTGCAATTCCATGTACAAACTGCGAAATATATTGCCTTTTGGATGCTATAGACATAAATCAGATAAATGTCTGGTAAGACAGACAGTTAATATGGGGTTATGAAACCATTGTCTACAAGACAAGGATATGTATATTCAAGTGGCTTGCAGAGCCAAATCTGGCAAGTTTCCACCCATTTTTAGAATTTACAAAATTCTTAGTAGTTTGAAGGTTTACGGTGTATCCTAGATGCTCTAGCATTGAGAATATTTCATCACAGTTGTAAGATCATTTGTGTTTGACAATGCTAGTTGGAAAAATTGTAGCTAAAATTTAGTAAGTTGTAAGTTACATAAAATTCCCCTCACTTTTCAGAAAATGGATAAAAAGACCGCAACAATGACATTATAAACACAATTTAGCAGACTATGGCCAAAAAATAATTTACTTGCTCAGACATGGGTTCATATCCCCCAAGGACATGTATCCACGTTGACATGACCAAAAATGCTAACACATTGTAAATGAAAAAAATACCACAGCTCTTCCTAAACAGGAAACTGTATTTATCTTATTATCGAATATAACAAGAATCCAAAATTTCCTAAATTTCATTAATAGCAGGCATATCTTACCAACATAAGAATACACATATTTTAATTTCTCTAACACTTTGAATGGACATAAACCAGGCGGATTAGCACAAATTAATTATTTTTCTTCATAACAGAAAGATAAAACAATTAAAGTCTTAAACAGAGATCTTACCCATTGATTCACTGCAACTCCCAATGTCATCAATCCAAAGATCGAGTTGAACTCTCCAGCCTGTCGTACTTTGGGATGTATGTTGCTGCTCTTTCCACTTAAGCCTTTCCCATATTTTATTTCTGAAATTACCCTATAAAACGACCAAACATTGGGGAAAAAACCCTCCCAGAACAATTGATTTTGAATCATAGACACTAGAGTATGGAGCAAAAATCCTTGGAATTCATCAATACCCTAAAAATTGGTTGAAATTGCCTCAATTTTGAATAAAACCCAAAAAATTATGCCTGAAACACTTAGTTCTGATGCCAAGATATAGACGACGGATGAAAACCAGACAATACAACCCCTGGATAGTCGAGTACATCCATTCCCATAACAATGTAAGAAAAGTACTCCGTTAAGATTTCTTTAAAAATATCAACGAGTCAGTCATGGCGCCATCTAAAATTTGAATATAAATGGGTGGTCTATCCATTCGATTTTTTATATTTCATAAAAATAACCACATTTTCCTTACGACCTCTGGAGCTTATTTTGAGTGGCTGGGTAAAATATCGTCTATGATTAGCTTTGAGGTTGTGGTTAGCTTTGTGGTTGTTTGGTCCCACAAGTCCTGAAGTTTATTTTCGGGGAGGATTATGTATGACTCTTTTCTATTAGCCCAAATAGATAACGTGTAAAATAAAAAGTATGTATATTGATAAAAGTATTTTATAACTCAATGTTAAGTAATGTATAAAATAAATACGATTTCTGTGTCAAATATTTGGAATAAAAAATATGTATATTAAAAATATTTTTAGATATAAAGAAGTGAAATTTACATAAATATAAATAATACTATTAAGAATCAATTGAAATTTGTTTTTTTTTTAATTCTACTACACATCTCATCATGTAGTCTTTACATGTGTGTAATTTGGAGTAAACTTGATTTTGAAGTGAACACTTGTTCATGAGTAGTCCATGATACTTTTTCCCACAAGACATTGAAATATTGTGCAATCGGTGAAGGAGAAATAAGCATGGGTATCAGTAGTAAGGTTGTGCAGGGTCAAACAAAAATCTTTTCATATGTATGGCCCTATGGGGGTGATGGACTCGACAATAATCATGGACGCTCCATGTGAGGGTGGCAATACTGTGGGGTGTGCACGACTCAATAGTGTGGGTGCTCTTAGGGGTTGTGGAGGGCGTAAGTAGGGGGCTAGCAGGGGTGAGGATTAGATGGTTAAAAAACAAAGTCGTCAAGGTGGAGGAGACCATGGTGGCAAGGGGAATCGTGGGTCTGATCGCTCTAAGGTAAATGAGGGGTAGGGTATCCAACATTGTTTCTTGGAGAACTGTCATGAACTTATCAACAACTTTATGGAAAGAGTGGGCACGGCTGACAGAATTTTAACATTGTAGATGGATTCAGAGACCCCTATAGTGAAATGTAACATTTTGGTATCAAAATTCCAATTTTCCATTTATGGAGTTACACAATTAAAAATTACTGACATAGATGACTAATTCATATACTTGTTGTACTTATTATTTGGTCATATTTTTAATCTTGAACTATAATAGTCATTTACATTCATCATTATTAATTTTTTCACTTATTATCTAGTCATGTATTTTAATCCTAGACTAAATTAGTCATTTAAGTTAGTTGCTTTTAGTTTAGTCACTTATTATCTAGTCATATATTTTATCCAAAGACTAAATTAGTCATTTAAGTTAGTCACTTTTAATTTAGTCACTTATCATCTAGTCATATATTTTATTCCTAGACTAAATTAGTCATTTAAGTTAGTCATTTTTTGTTCGATCACTTTAAATTTCTCAAATTTAGTAGTAATTCACTTGAAATAATTGTGGTGACTAACGTTTTTAGTCACCTGGTCATTAATTCCATCATTTTTTACTAATGAATTAAAGTTAAATGGATAGAGATTCGTAACATAAATTTTCTTGAGATTTAAATCCATTGTTTAATTTTTATTACAAGTGAAGACACTAAGATTGGTATATTGAACACCATTAGGTGGTTTAGAATGGTTGGAATAATTGGTTTTGATATATGGATTCAAGTGTGAACTAGGTATCTATCCTCTAGTATTGTAATCCTTTTGTATGTGTTGGATTTAGGTAGAATTAAAATGGTTCTCAAATCCTTGAAATGTAGAAAAATATTATCGTGATAAGTTGATGAAATATATTTTATATTGGCTTAAGGCAGATTAGTTCTAGGAAAGCCACAATAGTCTCTTTAACGATTTTGTCAATTGAATATTGGTTGAATTCTATTTAACCAAATTAATTAGATAAATTATGAGGATTGAACTCATGTACTACTCTAAAATATTGTTTGTTAGGAGATTGTGTCAAAATTCATGTTGTTTATAAATTGTTAAGAGAATAACATGTTTAGAAGGTAAACATTTTATGTGGTGAGAATTTTGTTTTATTTGAACTTAAAGAAAAAGGTACATGATTAATGAACAACTTAGTTGAGTTCTTGTTTTACAAGAATATGTGCTTGTGATATTTTTTTTAGGGAGAAATTGAAGGAGAGTGAGATCACATTTTGATGAATTTGAATTCTTGCAGGATTTAGAAGCCTAAGCTGATTGTATTGTATCTGGAGTGGAACAGATTGTTGGATTTAGGAATTTTGTGTTAGGATGTATAGTTCTATGAGTATTTATTACTCCTACAAAATGTTGTAATAGTTAGAGAGGTTGGTAAAAAAACAAAGAGAAAAAAAAGGGGTTTAACTTTTGGCTAGAAATTCCCTTGTGATATTCTAAATGTTATTTAAATACAACAAGATTCTTCATATTTTGAGAAATTAATGGTTTTCATCGCTTGTTGTTGTGTACTTGTTAATACTAAGGAATAATACATGTGTCCCAAATGAATTAATTAATTACTAAATATAAATCAAGAGTGATTTAATAGTTGGAAAACAAATTTACTTACAACTATCAAGGTAGATTCAATAATATAGATACCGTAATTGCATAATTCTAAGAGTTTTTCTTGATTACAAGCCACTTTCAAAAATATATTATTAATTTTCTTTTAGAATGAAGGTCTTCTAACATATTCATTCATAACTGATTCTCAAGTTAGAGAAGTGAATAATAATGAAGATTATGGAAACTAAAGGAATGTTCTATATTACATAAGTTGGTCAATGAGCACTATATTGAACCTTTGCTTGTTAGTTAAAAAAAAATGATTCCTTGAACCTCAAATTGTGATTTTTCCTAAAGAGTAATTTTTTTTTTAAATTTAAAGATAGATCCTAAATATATTGATTGCAAGGATGTCTTATGGAATTAAAAGGGGAAAATTGGATTGAGAAGACATAAATCAAGTGGGATGTAAGAGTGGGTTTTATATATGACATCATGTTTTGTTGTGTAATTTCATTAAGAATTGTATGTGGATGATTTTATGCTTATTGTATGAAAATTTGATTTTGGTATGGGATGGACCATAATTCTTGTTTATAAAATCAATGTGTGAGCTACTTATATCTTGGCAAGATCAACATACTACAGAACCAAGAATATGACACATGTAGGAATTCACACTGACCATGAGAAAGAAAACATGTATATTAAAACAATATAATAATTTTCTATAGAAGAAATTCTGACCACTGTACATTTATACATTATATGTAAAGTCATGGATTACAAAGGGCCAGCTTACATGCAAATATTTGGTATTTTATATCAAAACATGCCTAATATGGCATGTATATATTTTCTACTTGATTAAGAACAATATGTTTTAGTTTTCATGGAGTTTATTCCAATTTATAAAACATAAACTATGATTGGGATGAATAAAATATAAAAATACATATACATAAGGTCAACAACTTATTCCATAGGATAATTTAAAAGAACTAAGTATCTTATCAATCAGTAGTAGAAAACTTCAAGCCAATTTTAGCCCAAGAGGTGGAGTGTAGTGTCCCTTCTGGTGAGATAGCTTTAATGACACTTTACCGATGGTGATTTTGATATAATGATATAATATTATGCATGCATAAATTATGTACATACATGCTTATGTGCTATATATTTGGTTTGGATCACGGTTGTCAGGTATTTATGATAATATCTATGGTTGTGTGTATAAGAATTGATTTTGGTTAAGAGCATATTAGCGATGTTTTCTCTATCGGTATCCTATTTTTGACATAGGTGTATAAATAGGACAGATCCTGACTGAGACACAGATCCATGGATGAGCATGGTTATGTGAAACATATGGTTAATTACGATTTATGGATGATACCTGATTTGTATGATTATATGTGTGTAACTGTATCAAGCATGATGCGCAAGGGACTTGGTTATCACAATAAAATGCTCAGTTATAAATGGTTTCATTTATTTCTCCAAAACCAAAAAAATGAATGTGGAATTCATGCACAATCTTTTGCATGTGGATAAGTGTCATAGAAATCATTTGTCTTTGATTTATGAGATTGTGGAGGGTGCAGTCATGGAAGAAGACTCTAAGAATTCAACTATCAAATGGGTATGAGATCACAATCAATACCTTAAGGTGAAGCGTGAAGTTTCAAAGTAGTGTAAAGAGAAGCCATGTAAATTAGGCTCGTAGTCCAAAAATCCATGAAATATAAAGACGTTAGCCTTTGATATATTAAAATGATTAGGCCGCAATGTCCTAAATCCATGAAAGATAAATACATAAACTTGATCTATAGCTGAATTGTTTAGGCATGGAGTCCCTAATATTTAAAAATATCAAGGAGTGTAATATTGATCTTAGAGGGATCGTGGCATGGATTCCTCAATCTACTAAGCCATGATATGTATGCATTAGGTATAACTTTCTTCAGGGAAGAAGAATACCACCTATGCAAGGCTCAGGGATTAATTTCCTTAATGAAATCTCATATCTCAAAATTTTGAGTGATTTTCTAAAAATATGCTATATAAAATTAAGGCTCAAGATCTCAAGTATGAATTTCAAAAAATATTACATCACCTCCAATCAATGGGTAATAAAGTATACTTGAAGGAAAATTACTTGACTTATCATCGACTAAATCCTAATAGGCACACATTTAACTTAATCTTGAATATTATTAATATTATTAATATATTATTATCTTTTATATATTTTATATTATTTTTAAAAGGGAATTTTATCTCTCAATCACTTGACACCTCTCCTGATGGATTCTCATACCTGTAACTATATCTCTCTATTTTAATAATATATTACTCATCACTTTATACTACAAAGAATGTTATATCTTCTACACATAAATGCTATGTCATAAAATATCTCTCTTATGATATATTTAATCCATATAAGTACTCTCCAGAAGTGAAGAGCATACACTTTCCTTAATGGCATTAGTTACACTTTCAAAATAATACAAGGCAAGCATATTACTCCTTTTTTATGAAAAAATAATTTTTGTTCCTCCTATATGTGTCTCATGTATCTTCACTTGAGGGATGTGTATTTGATACAGAGTTGAGAGATTTGAGAAATATTATGGAGAGTGGAGATTTGGAGAGTAATAATTTCTTCAAATGAATTTGAATTCTTGGAAATAAATTAATATGGGGTTGTACATAAAGTGGAGCTAACCATGAGTAGTATTTGGGAGGTTAAACGTGATTTCTAAATTTCTGATATCTCTCTACCACTATATTTTGCATCTTTGTGAGCTCTTATGTTCTCAGTGGGCTCAGGCGGTGAATTTCTCCGTAGATATGGTTTCCGGGTGAAAATAGATGGTCACAATGAGTTGCAAGGATATGCATACTCATCGAGCTAGAGCATATTCCCATCCTTTGGACTCAGATAAATACACAACCGTGTGTGTATCCTCATAAGTGTTCTTAAATTTGTTTATATTGTATTTAAAGTGTTGTAAAACTTTCATTTTATTGGAATTGATAATTTCAGAATATTTGCTGAGCTATTTGCATGAGTTAATTTGTTTTTAAAAGAATAAATGGAAGCTAGAAGGAGCATGTACATATAGAGGGATTAAAATTGCAGAATAAATATAAAGTTTTAAGTTCAGTTTATAATGAAATTTTGTTCATAGAAGTTGTGATATTGAAAAATATCATATCACCATACTTTGGTTTTATTTCTCCATTTGCCAGTTGTAAATTAAAGTTTCAGACTAAGTTTCACAAAATTGATAAATGAGATAAGTATGAATTTTTTTTTTTTTTTTAGCAACTACATTCTGAGCATTTGCTGTGGATTTCACACCGCAACACACGATAAGGACTGTGAATCCCCCAAATTTTGTTCCCAAAACAAATTTTTCCAAACCTAGATCGTAGCCATGATGATTTTAGATTTGTTTTCCATGGTGTGCACTCATGTTAAGTTTTGGTCAAAGAATAAGATTATTTAGTCTATGTTTACATTTTGTGATATGAATAATTAATTTATAATGTAGAGTTAAATAGGCTGGGAGAGGAATAGTATATGCATGTGAAATTTCCTTTGATATGCTAGCCTTCCAACTATTTGACAAAATGCCTTAATGTTTGTAGATTGCTTGCATGCTTGCAAAGTGTTTGTTTTAAAGCTCTCTAATGTTTTTGGGATTTCATTTTTTTCAAAGTGTTTGTCAAAACGCCTGACGTCTGGTATATATCTTATGTAAATTGCATGCTTGTAAATTGTTTGTCAAAATCTTAATGGATGTAGTTTTTGTGCATATAAATCGTTATAAATTTCCCGCTTATTGTAGCTTTTATGTACTAGAAAATTTATGAATAAATTATTTAATGGATGTATGTCTGTGTCATCAATTTGTTTTGTGAATGTGAAAATTGATCTAATAAATTTGAAGTGTGAATATAGAATATGATAGCAGCATTTATTATCTAAACATTTCATTTTAAACAAAGGGTTTTTTGTAAGTGTACTATAGCACTATTTCGATTGGATTTTGTGCAAGTGAGCATAATGTTTCTTCTAAGTTGCATGTATTCATGGGGTAAAATGTTATAGTTTTAATGATCAGAAAGGAACGACTAGTGTGCTCAATTTTGGTAACTCTATTGTTTTATTTGCACTGCATATGTTGTTAAATAATGATATATTTTAGATTCTCATTTCATGCTAGCTACCATTTTTAGGACAATAATGAAGATAAAATTTTCTTCCCTGCTCTGGTTATGTATGCTGATACCATGGCACTTATAATGTAATTTTGTAATATAAGCATGATACTTTGTGGTTATGATATCAAGAGTCAATAAGTGTAGCCATTAGCATAATCTAGTAAATTATATGCTGATCTAAATTAATTTTCACACATGGACATATGTATACTTATTATCAATATTACTTAGAGCTCATGTAAAAGTATGGAAATAAAACATGGTATCATATTTTAAACTCTGAGAGGAAATGTGTTTTGAATTGCTATGGAAGTATCTCTAATTTACAGTGTGATAGTATTGCATCAAAGAGATGAAGGAACATATCATATGATAGTTAATAATTTTACAAAAAAAAGAGTATTAGTGATTAATGTGACTTCTACATTCTTATTGATGGTTGTACAGAAACTTACATTACTCAACAATGGCAATATACATGACTATGGTTTTAGGACCTAACATGCCTCTCTCCTCTTCAAAAATTTTTTTTTTTTCCTAACGTCACAGTATTTATATATGCTCCTATATAAAATTCTCATCCTCCCATGTCTAATATTCAGCCAGGCTCTCTTTCCACATGCCGAGATACTGAATTTTACTTATTTTCAGAGTTTTTGAGTTAATGTTTATGTACCAATTCATGTTCCAATATGATATTTCCTTATTTTTCAACTTCTTCTATATTTTTTGAACTCATAGATTTTCACCTATTACCTCTTTAAGTATCAAACATGGAACCGGGGTGCACTCTATAAGATGGTGTCTAATCTTGTGGTGCTTATAGTACTAATATTTTGGAACACTTTGTAAGGACAATAATACTTTGGAAATATTTTTTTATCCTTCTTAGCTTGCTTGAGGGACATTTGTTTGTATGTTTTTTAGCCAAAAATACCTGACCTACATAAAAACTAAGGACAAGCTGGATCTCGCTTGTTGCTTCATTCTGATGTTGTACAAGGTAGGTTATCATTTAAAAGTTGTATAACTTTTCTTTGTTTCAAGTGTCATATCTGCCGTTTGAACTGGCCTTTCTAAAGATGAGGTTGTTCTTTCTGACATATTGATAAAGCGCCATAAATGTCTATTTTTCCCAGTATGGAAGGAAGTGTTATACATACGACAATTCAACTAGATTTAACCACTTGACCAATTGTGTTTATTAATGTGAGATACAAAGAAACAATATATCCTTCCAAACATTTGTTCACTATCTCGCTTCCCCACTGTGATTGAGGATGATATGATTAGCTATGAGCTAATTGAGTACCCAAACAAGAAAATAATTTCGTCCAAAAAAATTTCCCGTAAAAATGGATCTCTTTCACTTACATAATCTTTGGTTTCCATGTAAGCCTAAATTTTTCCATAAATGTAATAGAAATGAATATCTTAAAATGGATGAGATAATTCACAAAGTGAGAGCTGTACTATCATCTACCACAATGTTGATATTATTTCCTTCCAACTTTGGTAACCCGTGATAAAACTATCAAACTTCCTCCCAACATTGACTTGGAATAAATAAAGGTCAGATGCATGGGGTCTTAATTGTTCCAACTTTATTTTATTGAAAACCAAACATTATGCCACAAAATTTTGAATATCGTATTTAATAGATCCAAAAACATTCCTTCTTGACCCCGCTGTAGTTTTTAAAACTTCATTGTCCCCAAGGGGAGAGGGTAGTCTTAGCTGCATTACCTGGCTTGAGTTGGGAATTACAGTATATAAGCATCTTTTGTACCATAATGAATCATTTTCCTGTATTTAAATAAGCTGTCATATGTACATGGATCTTGTTGAAACTTTTAATTAGTGTCCATACCTATTCATCATTATTTTATTCATCCTTATATTCGGTTATCCACTGTGTTGGATAATATAAAAGCTACAAAGAAATGCTTCCACATCACATCCTTTTCTTTAGAGTACCGCAACAAAATTTTACTGCTTAAGTGCATGATTTCAAATTCATAACCCAAAATCTTTGTGACTGATTTTTGTTGCTCTTATGAAGATAATATTTATTCCTAAAAAGTATTTTTAAGACTATCAGTGACCTTATTTTAACTTGAAGTGCCTTCCATTAGGTAAGGTTTTCATCTTTGTGTGTGCATGTAGTATTGCCAACATTTCCTTCTATAAATAGGTTTTAGTAAATACTCTCTCTTGATTGAAAATTTTCAAAAATCAATGGAATTTTCTCTTCTCACATTGGGAACTAATACCAATTTCATTTCCTGAGGCATCACATTCCACAATAAAGGTTTTTGTAGAAGTCCATGTGTTCCAAGGAATGTTGACTGTACATTGTCTTTTAATATTTTCTAAAGGCCTTAGTTGCTTCCTCGAGTCCAAAAAAGTGAATATTTCTTTAGTAATGATGTAAAAGGTGTCTATAGTCTCCCATAATATTCACAAACTCATGATAATATCCTATGAACTCTGTGAAATCTCAAGATGATTTATGGTTGTAGGGATTTTCCATTCCTTAATGGACTGAATTTTTTAAAATTCACTTTAAAACCCTCATGAGATACAATATGGCCTAAACATTTCACTCCTATACTCCAAAGAAACATTTCTAAGCCATATAATTGTTTCTCCAATAGTTTGATCACCATGTGAAGCATGACCATGATCTTCCAAGACTTGTTGTAGATTTGTATATCATCAGTAAAATACAAACAAAAAAATTCTAAGAAAGGATTTTTTGAGCACCTAATCCTACATGGGTGTGGAATACAAGTCACAATGGAGTCCAAGTGACCTTGGAATATGAAACCAAGAGTCACACCATTGTACTATAAATGTACATCATGCATGTTTGAAATAAGTGAAAGCAAGTACGCTTTATCATTCATTGTATATATTCTGTGTGTGTTCATCTTTCCTCATACACCATAAAATATTTAACATGGTGTTTAACATGGCACGTAGCCACATTTGGCCCTGTCAAGATTGAGTAGGATGCCATTTTGTGTTTATGGTAGGTGCATATCCGCAAAATTTTCGACAATTTTGCGCATTTAGAGACTTTCGCAAGCAGTTGTTTTGCCACCTTCTGTGCTGTTTTGAGAAGGAGAAGCATTCAAAATCCGTGGCAGATTCAGAATTTGACTTTGAAGAAGAGCACAGTAGGATGAAGAAGCACATCCGAAGGTTTTCTAAATTTCGATTTTATCTCTCGTATTTTAAATTCGCATTTTTAAGTCAGCTGAAAATAGTTTAAAGAGGGTTTTTGAAGAAATCTCTCAGATTTCGATTTAAATTCTGGGAATTTTCTATTTCTACTGTATTACAGTGTTCTGGGTTTTATCAAGGAAATCTTCTGGAAAATTTCCCGTATTTATCCGATCTTCCGTTTACTGGTTATTGGAAAAATTTCTGAACTCTCCACTTCTATACATCTAGAAAATTTACCGTCCTCTCGCTAGTTTACTCCTCTCCTGTTTTACATATTAAAAAATAAAAAATAAAAAATAAAAAGTAATAAAATTCTCTGTAACATCAAGTAGCCTCCTCAAACCCCGAGCTCTCTTAACGCTCCTCCTCCGGGGCACATTTTAACATCCCCATTTATATGTTACCTACATACTTTCATCGCCTCTAGCTCTTCAGCGCACTCACTCGCAGAATCCATACGTCGCTCCCACCTACATTTAACACCCCCACGTCTATCTACACTCTCCTCACTTCAGCCTTTCATTCATTGCTTCCCCATCGCCGCGCGTCCCTAACCGACGTTTCTCCCTACACTCGCATCTCACTCTGCCAAACAAAGAACTCAACCTCGCTCAAACGCTCCAACTACCTGCAACAGCTCTTCCTCGGTAAGTACATAACCCTAGCCGTCACTCTCCCCTACATTACGCTCCCCGCCCTTTTCTACCTCTCTAACGCTTTCCCCCATTTTAAAATTCTCATTACACTCTCCCATGTTAAACCTAATCCTCTTCAACTATACCTGCGCCCTCCCTATGCTCTATCCATACGCTCTCATACTCCCTTACGCCTCTCTCATCTCCTCCCCATCCCACATTTTTAATTCATTTTTTTTAATTTTAAAATTTTAAAATCCCACTTCACCTCTACCTTTAATTTAACTTAAAATCTTTAAAAAAATTTATCCCCTCATTATAGATTCTCCCATTTTTTTTAATTTTAATTTAATTAATTAAAAAAAAAACAAAGAGAGAGAGTGAGAGAGGAAAGAGAGAGAACAAACAAAAAAATGGGAAATGTATGAGAGAAGATGGATTGAAGGACATTGCGCATTTAGATTTTATGATTTCCAGGGTATATATAAAGAGGGTGATTTTGAAGAATTTTACATGAGAAGACAAGTCTGCCATTATTGCAAAACAGCCTTTTCAAGGAAAATCTACCGCCATAAAAAGATTCTGTATCAGCTTTTCATGCATAGCATTTCACAAGTATTTCTATGGATATGCATTGAAATGACATTGTATTTTGAGTGGAATTTAGAGCTCATTCATATTGGAATTCAAATAAATGAGTTATTGAAATTGTTGATTGTCTCTCCATCATTTGAGGATGTTATCTTTGTTTTGAGATTTCCATAGCTGGAAATTGCTAGCCATTTGTATTTGTTAACATGCCATCAGGGAATGTGTATTTTCTATGAGTTTACACTTTCTCATTTTTTTGAGCCTAAGTTTGGAAAAATGGCCAAAATCAATGAGGCATTAGTGTTTTTTAATAACCTCATTCATTCAAATGTTGATGATATGATAAAAATGAGGAAGCATGCTCTTTGTAACATTCAAAGTTGTTTGCAAGATGCACAAGAAAAAGATTGAGTTTTGGTGCTTGGAATCTCGCCAACAAGACGAACTTCAGCAAAAGAGTCACCATTCTTAACCCGTTTCGCTAGAAGATTGTGAAGGACTCTCACTGAAGAAAGAAGATAGTTCCTGGGCCATATCTCTATCTTATTTTATGTATTTGAGAGTGGGGGACATGTATCGTGGTGATGTGTGCATAGCCTCAACTCAGACTAAGCCCATCATCGACTTCCTTGGGAAGAACTTTTCACACAAAGGCAAAACGGTCTTGATATGACAAGGATGTGACCTTCATATTCCGCATTACACGAAGCCCATCACTTCGGGGAGGCTGATTTTGTATGACTGGCCACCCCGCAAATGTCTGCATCCTATTCCACAACAACATCGATTGTAAAATTCCAACACCGTGATCGAAGTTGGCCATATGAAAGATCAATGTTGATCTTCATCCATGCAAGCACTATGGTTAGTGCTTGTCACTTAGTGGGTTCCAAATTGTTACATTTAATTTGTCGAATCTAGGATCTTAGTTTCCATCTAAGTGGCTATGACTATATGTGCAAGATAACTCCATTCTTTACTTTTTGTCGTTTTTGATTTTTGTAAATTCTAAAAGTACAAGTATAGAGACAAATATTAAGATAACAATGTCTTTCTATGATTTTCCAAACTTCAAAGAATTTTAAAACACACAATGACAAAATTAATTCTTCAAAGAAAATGAATTAAAGAAAAATGGAATAATACCAAAATTTCAAAACAAACAAATAACCACACATCATGAAACTCATTATTCTATACGTTCAAACACAAAAGAAACTATGCTGAAAGAAATCCAAAAGTTGCAACAAAAAGTAAATTAAATCAAATTACATCAACTTATCTTCCTGATCCCTCATCATTAGTCCAAATTTATGATTTTCTGAGGTAACCATAAACAACTTGAGTAACTGAGATATCAATCATGTAGTAAACGGTATCAAACTACATTCATATCCATCCCTCACCATCAAATCTAAAATTTTAAATTTGAGGTAGAATCAAGGCCATGAGAATTTATAATATTTAATCTAGAAAGTAAACTAATATCAAACTACACATTCCATAATCATCCTCACCATCATTCCAACTGTACAAGAATCAAGATGTCATGAGCAATTTAATATATCTAATCCTGTGAAGTAACTAATATCAAAATATAAGACCATAATTCAATCCCTCACCATCGCCATTGTATTTTCTGAGGCACCGAAAATGACATGAACAATTTGATATATCTAAATCTAACTAGTGAAAACAGCTATAAAAAGATCGAAATAAACAAAGAAGTACTCTGAATTAAACGTAAACTAAGAAAGTAAATAAGAAAGGTAATAATATACCTATGTCATTAGTCAAAAAGTTATGCAAATGCCCGGCCGCTCATTTATAAATCTCAAAGCTCAAGTAAACACTGATCACTTAACAATAACATAAACATGAAATATTATGTAATGTATAAAGATGTAAAGCATGAAGGATTTATAAACAATGAAGCATATATACTATGAAAGATGCAATGTATAAACATGAATGAATTATGGCACAATGAGCTTAAAGAAATAAAACAAGAACTATACACAATGCACAAAACCCCGCATGTGCGTGGGCCTCTTACACTAGCCTGGGCAGCGATCAAGTACTGACTGAGCTTGGAAATAGAGTCTTCTTATATTAAAATGCAAATATAAATGTTAAAGGTGATATTACTCAAGACACAACGTAATTACATTACGTAGCTTATCCGGAAGCTAATGGAGACTAACTAATATGCGTATGCAAACGCATTATTTATAACAAGTGAAATATAACGAATTCCCTAAAGTTTGTGGCCGATGGAGAACACGTGAACCATTACGTCCGTAGATCTAGATCATGGCCGCGTTGAGGAGTAAATTCATGCAGAGTGGATGTTGGATTCGCTATGGAGCCATGTACAGGTGTTGATGTGTCTCCCCCACAACTCAATGTAAAACGGCCATATGAATCTTCACGTGACGAGAAATCGCAGTCCTCACCGTGGGACTTACCTGGACTTCCACTGGGCCAGCCTGACCCAGCCTTCCTAAGTGAATTTGCTCGAGCCAATAGGACACCTATCCATGTCCACATCATTTCCGATTTGCCCATGTGGCTCATTTTTCCGAGGACACTGTAACATATACTTTCACAAATGCATTTAGCAGTAAATAAATTTCATGAAAGTGGCAAGATTCCGTTAAATAAATGAGCAAAAATCTAAATCAAAATCACAGACACAAAATATAGTTAAAACAATTTTAGATGCTCTTGAAATTAATATACAATGATATTTCAATAACTGAAGGTTCAAAGAATGAAAAGGTCTAGAGTGATGTATAAGATCAATGCGTATTTGAGACTCAACATACCCCCAATGTGAAGGTAAAGCAGGATGTCCTGCTGCAACCAAAATTTTGATAATCCTTCTTCGCCCATATGCCTTGACACTTCAGCCAAGACATCCACCCTCTCCCTCTTCTTCCTTGGTGCCTAACATCCTTGGCTCTTCCATTAAGTATCTAAATTTGATATTAACCAAATCTGCTCGCTTTTAACTTCGCATTTCTTTCAATTTCTTTTGTTCTTCTTCTCATATTCTTGCATGTAGCATGGTATTATCAGTGAATGATTTGTCCACTGTATTTTGTTCCTTCAATGTCTCTATTTTTCATTTTGATGCAGTCACAAGTTCTAGCTCAAAGACTTCTTGTTTAAGGATTGGAATAAATCATCTTGGTACCAGGTAGGCCGAATGGACGAAGTGACTGACCCGTAGTCGCTTTTTCAAAGATTCTATATAATCATATACTCGCTGCTTGGGGTCTATATCAAAATATTTGATTGCCGTCCCCAAAATTCCGTGAAGGAGAGTTATCTTCAAAATCATTGGTAAGGGCCTAAGATCAACATCTTGCCGAGAATGGGATGGACTATGTTCAATGTCTCACCGAGAATGAAATGAACTAAAGTTCACAACTGGACTAGGAGTAGATGGACGTGGTCACTGGGATTGTTCAGATGTTTTTCCCAAATCTTCATTTGAACAGGGTTCATTTGCGTTTTTCCTTTAATTTCCTTTTAAGTCTGAACTTCTTCTCATACGCTGTGGACGAATGCCCTTTTGCTTTTGTTTTCCTTTCTCTTTCTTCTTGGCTATGTATAGTCCGTCTTGAAGATGAACTAATCTCTGGGACACTTGATGATTTTCTTCTAAGAAGGGGTTTGACAGCAATTACTTTTTCTTGTTATTGGCTTTTTACCCTTGGTTTCTCTCTTCTTCCTTTGATAACTTTCCTACTAGTTCTTCAATTGCAAGAGTAGGAGTACTTGAGTTTCACTATTTGTCTTTTCTCCTACCTCTTCGATGTGCTATCTTCAGAATTCTCTCTGAGGTTCTCAAAGAAATTTCTAATAAAATTGTTCCCATGTGTCTTTCTTTCTCCTTTTAACTCTTTTTCAATCAAAATTTTTACAAGAACTGTGGTGATATAGATGTGGTTCTAATCTCTCTTAAATAAGCTTTATCAGCTCACAGACATTTTCAAACTATTTAATAGAAAATATGGAAGATTGGAGAGTTTGATTTCATCTAGAAAATCATCAAATGAATCTGGTATGGTACATATACATGGACCCAAAATGGCCTCTGCTGTGTAGTCACCCTTTTTGAACAACTAGCAAAGAAAGTAGCCCATTCCTCTTTCAAAGCATGAACAGAATTCCTTTAGTGGGGGTTAAAGGAGTGTCCATACCTTGGTTTCATAAGATTATTCTCCAGCTTCATCATCAATGTTTTTATTCTTAAACCATCGTTCACCCTTGAAGAAGTCTCAGAGATGCTATAGATGCCTCATTCACCGTGGGAACTTAAGATCTCCAATCTCTACCTCCTGTACATTGAATCACCAAGTAAATTCTTTGTCACTTTATAGTAGCCTCTAATTTTTGGATAAAACGCAGCCACTTTTCTTCTTCAATATATCCCTACTTCAAGGATATCCTTCCATGAACTTAGGTCCTTCTCGGGGTTCTCGGCTTCTTAGCAATTTACTCCATTCTTCTTCGCTTTTCTAAAACTTGCCCGCATGAGGAGGGTTCAATGGAAGTAGAACAACCAATGCAATCTTAAATGAAAGACAATGACTATAGTAGATATCGAGAGTGTATACGCATCAGATAACAAGTAGAATGAAATGGAGTGAAGCTAACAGAGAGGGGTTTGGAGCATGGCAGAGATACTACAGAGATTAACAGAACAATAGGAGGAAGTATAACACATCTAGCAAGAGCTAAATTTGGTGGCCGCAAAATAAATGTAAGCACGTTTAAACAATGGCCAGGATTTGGCGCGCTAAAAGAGGTCAGGTTAACTAATCTTACGTCTGTCATAGGTGGAATATCTGAGTATGAGTGAAGATCTGAGGCTTAGTCTATATGGGACCGTTTGAGAATGAATGCGGGAGGATCATATGGAGATCGTGAAAGGAGCTAATGCTGAGTTTGTCAATATAATCACGCACATAATGGATGGAGCTTATGGTTTAGAACTATATAAAATGTTTTTCTACAAGTATTGAAATGAATTTCATCATACCTTGGAATCTTTGCCTTTTTCCTTGGTCTTCAATTAGTTGTTCTATTGATATCTAATGTGTTCCATGTTCTGCTAACTGGTCCTCTCACCCGGCATTTAATTTCATGACAGAAATAACATCTCATATGATTTTTTTTAAACAGAGTAGTAGTTAAGTGACCAGCTCGGGGCAAATTTTAAATCAAAATTGGTCAGTGAATTAGATAAGCAATGAAGTAAACTGACAATAGCTTATTATTTGGGTGAATGAAATAACGATGACAAATGACTAGATGGAAATGGTCATGAAAAGAATTTATCAGAAAATGGAATGAAATAGATAAAATGAAGTGAAATGGAGTGAAATGAAGAGAAATGAAGTGGAATGGAATGGAGTGGGTGGTCACAAACTTCAGAATGAAAGAGAGATTTTTTTTTTGGAAAAATATACAGAGGTCAAAGTTCTTATTCTGTTCATGTTTCTGGATATAGACCCAATGTTATCATTTAATATGTATTGATATTTATTTTTTCTTTAAACCAAAGTAGCAAAATGTATGTTGGAGAAGAAGAATTTCTTCTTTGTGCAGATCTATTGCAGAATTTTCAAATATTTTGAAAATCTTCTGAGAGGCTTGTGATAACTTTCATCGTGGCCATTCTTCAATAAGAGATGTTTGTACTCATCAATGGTCTTGATTCTTGTCACATTTGTTGGGGGTACATCATAATTTATATGGCCCAAGCTAATGAGTCCAGTAATTTCTAAAATCTTTTAAATTTGGAACAACAATAATGCCTAATCTCCTTCTTTGAAACTTCTTCTTTGATGTACTTGTCATGCCATTTTAAATTTTTGATATTGAATCCATTCTCATTTAAAATTGCTTTCTGTTCGATTTCATCTAGCTCATTCAATTGCCCATTATATGTTGGCTTTTGATAAATTCATCCCCAATTGAATCAAGCATTCAAGGTCTTGACTTGGAACTCAATGTGGGAGCAAGACTTCTTCCCATAAACAAGTTCATGTGGAGAATGTCCTTGTATTTCTCCATGTAGTTTCAGAGGGCCCACAAGGCTTCAGAAGTTCTTCAATCTCTTCTATGTAGATGAACGCTTTGGTGATGATACTTTCAAGAACTTTGTTTCAGGACTCCACTTGGTCATTTGCTTGCTATGGTGTATGTATAGATCTTCTGTGTTTGATTTGTATTCTTCCATCAACTTCTCCACCAAGTTGATGAATTGGCTTCCTTGATCCGTCTTCTTTGTTAATTTTGAACACCAAAGAGTGTACTTGACCTCATAAAGAAAATGTTCAACTGATCTTCGCAGCAAAACTAATGCTTAAGCCTACCCATTTAGTAACATTAACTAAGAGCAAACCAATATATACTTCTTTTGCTTAGATGTGGTGGATTAATAAATCAATGAAATCTAAAGCCCATTTTTTCAAAGTGTCTAATGAGTACCGTGGTTGCAATGGCATTTCATTTGAAAGGGTAGGTTTCCCTACTACAATATGTAAAATACACCTGACATATTGTTTTGCATCTTTGAAGAGGGAGTGCCAATATTGTCCCCAAAGAGAGGGCTTTATAGGGTCATTCCTTTGTCCGTAAAAGTCTCACGGAGGTCTGAATGTTGATATGCCTTAAGAATATCGTGCATTTCATCTTCCCCGACACATCTTCTAATCACAAGATTTGGCCCTCATGGCATCAACGTTAGAAATCCATGAATATTTTGAACTCTCCCGAATAATTTTTCGTTTTTCTATTTGGAAATAAATGCTAAGGAAGTTTCCCGTAACCAAATAGTTAGCAAGAGCCCGCATACCAAGGAGTCTTAATAGTTATCAAGAACAAGTATTCATCGTGAAACTTATCCTCTACAAGAGAATCTTCTTAAAGATTTAATCCTAGACAAGAAATCAGCTACCGTATTTTGTTTTCCGCTTCCATCCAAACGTACATTAAATTCTGCAAAAGTAAGAGCCATCTTGTCACTCGCCATTAGTAATTGTGTGCTTGTTCATTAAATATCTAATTATTTAATGGTCGCAGGAATAAAAGATTTATGATCAAGTATGAAATGTCTAAACTTATTAATTGCATGAAACAACAGCCTAAAAACTCTTTTCTCAAATAATAAGATAGTTTAACTCAAGGGGAGTCAAATTTTTATCGGTATAATAAATGGCACAGAACTAAATCTTTTTGACCCAACACAGCTCTAGAGTTGTATCTCCGGGTTATATCCGTAGAAATATGGAAAGGGAGTTTCAATTTGGTCCTCTCCAGAGGAAGCTTCGATATTCTTTCGTTTTCAAAGTTTCAAAGGCTGGGATTGACAATCGTGATCCCATTTAAATTCCATAGTCTTTGTAAGAATTTGAAGAGTGGAGATGTTATTTTAGTGAAGTTTTCTATAAATTCCTATAGTAACCAAGAACTTAGAAAATTCTAACATCTCTTTGACAATTTGGAATAGGTAACTGATATGACTTCAACTTTGATCAACCAATCTCATCAGTTATATTAAATCTCAAAATAATCCCTTCAGAAACATCATAAAGCATTTTTCATGGCTTTTAATGAAAGGTTTGTTTTGCTATATTATAAGGAATTTTTCCAAATTTTCTAATGCCTCTTCAAATGAATTACCATAAACCGTAAAATCATCCATATAAACTCTACACAATCATGGATTAGATCAGAAAAATCTCTATGTCGCCTTGAATGTTGGGTGCATTACATAACACAAAAAGGGAAGTAACTGCAGAGGAAAAAGTTCCCCATGGACAAGTAAATGTGGTCTTATCTTGATCTTCGAGTGCTACCCGAATTTGATTATAGCCACTAAAACCATCCAAAAATGAAAAGTACTTTTAATTACAATGTGTCTAATACCTGATTGATAAAAGGCAAAGGAAAGTGATCCTTTCAAAGCTTGCTTTGTTCAATTTCCCCGTAATCATTTGCATACCCTCCATTTACCATTCTTTGTGTACTATAACCGTGAGGAGAAACTCCATCTACATTCAAACATACTGGTGTTTACATTGAGTAGTTTTTGGAGCTCTTCTTCACTATCTCCCTAAGATTTGATTCATCCTTCTTTGAGGTTGTCTCGATTGGTCTACTGCTTTCCTCAATATAGATATGATGATGCAAGTCTAGGATCAATACCTTCATAGCATGTTCCCATGCAAATGTGCAAGAGAATGTTTTTGCAAGATTTTGGTTAGTTCTTCTTGTTGTGACTTTTCCAAATGTTTCTCTGTTGATATTCAATTTTTTCCCTGAAAAATCTCAATGGTAGAACTACCAAACTCTTCCATAGAGTAAAAGAGACATTTGTCTCATGATAAATATTCTATGTCGATTCCATCTGAAATTGTAAATACATCAAGATATCTCAAAATTTTCTAATATTTTAATTTTATCATCTCTACTAATTTCTCCAAATGGTAAAAGACAGTGCTTGTATAGTGTCCTCATCATCAACCCATTCATTGTCTCCTACTTCGTGGATTAGCTGGCCGAGGATAC
Organism: Pinus albicaulis; assembly: GCA_034641835.2. NCBI lineage: Eukaryota > Viridiplantae > Streptophyta > Pinopsida > Pinales > Pinaceae > Pinus > Pinus albicaulis. Next base: position 223,210 of record JAXQQM020087130.1, read on the forward strand.
AAATCTGAATTTCTTTGTCGAATTACCATTAGAAATGTACATATCCCTGCATCTACAACTAATAAAAGCATCACCGTGGCTAGCCAAGGTCTTCCTAAGATAAGGGTGCTCCCTAGATTACTCTTGGGAGTCAAAATCATAAAATATAAATTCCATATTCCCAAGAATCTAAGGAGACGTAAATATCTTCTAATTGCCACCATCTCGGGTTTAATAATTGATCGATATGCAAGTTGCAAGAAAGTAGGTGTAAAGAAGATTAGGGAGTTTTAGTCGGTCCATAGTCTATCTACTCATACAGCATGGTAGCCCCTAATTCACCAATACGTTTGGAATTTCTATCCATTTATATGTGTCTTGACAATTGACTTCCTGATCTTTACATACTTCGTGATGGTAATTTTTCCCATCATAATATTCGCAATTTTTCCTACTGTGTGGATTCTTCTCTTTGTCTTTTAGTTTCTTCCAGGTCTTTTGAAATCCCAACTCTTTTATTGTTTTCGCTAGAATAGGTCTCTGGGAATGGCTTGTAACAAGGGAATCTTTGATACAACATTCTTCTATCATTCTAGAAAATCATAGCTAGGCAACAAAGATGGTTTTTCCACCCTTGTCAATTTGTAGTCTTTCGTGAAAAGGAGGTGTAGATGAAGATGCAAAAGGTTGCTCAACTATAGGAGTTGTGGGTGCACTTTATTTTTCTTTTGAATATTTGAGTTTTGAAGAGATACTTCTTCAACCCTTAAGGTTAAGAGAAAGTCCTCCTCGAGGTATCCTCGTTCTAGGTCATCTATAGAAGGTTTTTCTAAAACTCTACCAGATTCGAGTTGTACATCATCGAGAGGAACAATCATATAGGTAGGAAATTGTTGTCCTTCTATCATGTAAGTATTCTCGAGGATTTTTATTATTAGGATTTGCAATGGTCAGAAATGTGGAAGTTGATTTGTTCGTTGGTATGGGAGCATGAGTTGAGGATTTGATTTTGCTGAGAAGGTTGTTGTTGTGGAAATGGCAATGAAAGTCAGGGATTTGGGTTTGGAAGTTGTGGAGCTTGCTGATTTTGAAAGATGGAGGATATTGATAAAATTGAGCAAATCTCCCATAAGGATTTTGCATCCTTGCATCATGTACATATGGATTTTGATGTTGGAGCCAAGGTTGTTGCCAAGGATTCCAATTTGGTGTGGGTTTGAAGATACAAGAGCAAACCCTTGAGTTTTTTGTCCTCGCTAAGTTCTTCTCAAGCAACAAAACAGAGAGATTCTACTCAATTTTGGGTCTTCTGAAAAACAACAGAGTCCATGAATTGAAGACAATCCTGATCTCATGATTCGAGCAAATCATACATGTTTCTACAACTTTTCCATCCAAGGGAAATCTCCTTAAAGCATGTAAAGTTTCTTCCTACATTTCTATGATAAAAAGATGGCTAAAGCATATGTTTCGCTTCTCGCTTGTTTTGGATTTTAAGGGTGTCAAGTTGTTCACTAAGGCTCCCTAAGATATAAGTTTTTAAATTCATCAAGTATATTGCACACCTCAAAATTCTACTTACTTAACTAGCCCAAATTTGTTAGCCCTAATAAGAGAAGGATCCCTAGCCCTTTTCCTCCCCGTTTTAGATTTTCCCTCTTCGAGAGATGGACACATAGTTCAAGTATGTCACGAAGTGGAAGTTGAGAAATGTCTCCTTTCCCCATCATGTTTAAAATATATATCCATTCATCTCTAATGGATTTTAATATGAGGGTTTCTCAAGGTTTCATCATCTAAGTTGTCATCTTTTTCTCTTTTTCAAGTTGTATTGAAATCTTTCAAGTAACTCTCTCTTTCCAATTTTCTCTATCTTTGTATCATTTTGAATACTCTATCCTTGTGATTGGTGGGCATACAATAGTCCAAGCATCTATCCAAAAAATTTTGTTTCATATCATTCCACTCTAATAGATTGAGAGTAGCTAATCCCATGAACCATTTCAAAGCAAAATTTCCTTCAATGTAGAAGGAACAATATTTCTGAGAGTCTTCCATATAGTCATAAGTTCGACACAACTCAAACTCAAACTTAAATGTTTCAGATCCTCACTTCGGCAATCCATAAAAGTTAGGGAGGACAAATGGTAGATATTTTTCACAGTCAGATGAGTTTCCTCATCAACTATAGGGAATCCAAACAAGTTATCTCCTTCCCTATTTCTTCCATTATTTCCTTCACCATTGTTGTCTCCATCGCTTCCTCCTCTTCTACTCTACCCAACTATCTATTATTTCTCATGATAGCTTCTTTAGGTTCCAAAGTCCTAAGGGTTCTATCAAGGAGGATGAGAGAGAGTCTCTTGTTTTATAAATGGGATTTAGTAGGTGGTATAGGAGAATCCTCTCATCTGCATGAGTTCTCTGAATTTGGTACAGTAGATGGTGGTGATTCTTGTCTACCTCAAGAAGATTGAGTTGTAAAACGAACTCTGGCTTTAGCTATAAACCTTCCCCTAGAATCCTTTGCTCTATGGCATATTTTTTTTATTTTTTTTTTATTTTTTAAAGTTGGGCTAATAATTTCTCTCGATCTTCCGCATCACACTAGGTGCTAGAAGAGAGCATACTTAATAAATTAATAACCATAACTCTTTTTCCATCCTGCATCACAAGAGGTGCAAGAGGAGAGCATACTTCAAGAAATTGTCTGGGAAGCTTCTCTTTTTTGTTTATTTTGTTTTTTTTTTTAAGAAATTGGCTACTTAGTTACACTTCCTCCTCGACAATGGCGCCAAAATGTTTGGTCAATTTAGTGTGTCCTAAATTTCTACATTTAATTTTTTCAATCCGGATTCGTAAGCCGACGAAGTGTGGCGCACTATGTGCAAGATAACTATCTTCTGCATTTTTGTCGTTTTTGGATTTTTGTGAAATTATAAAAGATAAAGTATGGAGAGACAAATATTCAAGACAATAATGTCTTTCTTAATGATTTTCCAAACTTCAAAGAATTTGCAACACACAATGACAAAATTAATTCTTCAAAAGAAAAATGAAATTAAAGAAAATGAAATCGCATCACTACTCTAGTCAAAACAAACAATGAACTATCGACTGCAAATCATATTCTCAGCTGCTTGTTCAAACACAAAAGAAACTATGCCGGGAAGAAATCCAAAAGTTGCAACAAAGTAAATCTAAATCAAATTACATCAACTTATCTTCTGATCCCCTAATATTAGTCCAGCCATGATTTTCTGAGGTAACCATAAACAACTTGAGTAACTCCGATATCTAACGTGCGAAGTAAACTAGTATCAAACTACACATTCATAATTCAATCCCTCACCATCACCCAAATTACATTTCTGAGGTAATCGAAGATGTCATGAGCAATTCAATATTTCTAACTTGCATAAAGTAAACTAATATCAAACTACACATTCATATCTAATCCTCACCATCACCCAACAGGCTTTCTGAGGTAATCAAGATGTCACAGTAATTTAATATATCTGACCCTCACAGAATAAAATAATATCAAACTATACATTCATAATTCAATCCTCACCACCGCCCAGCCGTGGTTTCTTCTGAGGTAACTGAAAATGACATGAATACCTGATAGCCTAAATCTAACTAATAAAACAAATGTGCAAGACTCAGTCAAACAAAGGCAATTAAATTAAATCGTAAACTAAGAAAAGTAATTAGCAAAGAAATAATATTAATTCCATGTCATTAGTCAAAAAGTTATGCAATGTCTCGGCCGCCTTATTTATAACCTAAAACAAGAACACCGATCAAGCCATCACACATAAAACATGAAATATTATGGATTAAGCAAGATGTAAAGCATGAAGGATTATAAACGTAAATGAAGTATATATACCTATGGTGATGCAATGTATAAACATGAATGAATTTATGGCACAATGAGCTTAAAGAAATAAACAAGAATCCATACAATAATGCATGAAACTGCAGTAGGCTCTACACCAGCCTTGCAACAGACTTCAAGTACGAATTACATTGAAACAGAGTTTGTATAAAATGCAATATAATAGAAGCGTGATATTACTGTGATAGTGGCAACGTGAATTGGCATTGCTTTGTTTCATCTCTGAAGGTAGCTAGAGACTAACGAATATGCGATGCAAACGCATTATTTATAATAAAGGAAATATAACTAATTCCCTAAAGTTTGTGCTGAAGGAGAACACGTAACTATTACGGCCCGGTGAGATCTAAGATCATGGCCGCGTTGAGAGTAAATTCATGTAGAGTGGATGTTGGATTCAAGCAGGAGCCGTGAAGGCTAGGTTTTTTGATGTGTCTCCAACTCAAACGGCCATATGAATCTTCACGTGACGAGAACAAAATAGAGTCCCGTCTACCCGTGGGACTTTACCTGACTTCCACTTGGCCACCTTGACCACAAACTTTCCTTAAGTGAATTTTCAGCTAATAGGACACGATCCATGTCCACATCATTTCGACTTGCCCATGGCTCGCTTTTCCCAGGACACTGCACATAGGAGTACTTTCTCACAAAATGGTCAGAAATAGTGCAGTCACAGTGGTAAAAGATTCCATAAATGGAATGAGTGCACTAAATCAAACAACAGACACAAAATATAGCTAAAAACCATTTTAGATGCTCTTTTCACTAATATACAATGGTATTTACAATCAAGGTCTTGGGGAATGGTATATCTAGAGGATGTATAAGATCACGATTTGAGACTCAAATAAATAAGACACCCATTCTTCGATTGCATGGTTTTAGAAACAGTTTCCTGCAAGGTCCAAGATTCATCTCTGATGGATTATTTTTGCATGGGCATCAACATCCAAGAAGATGTTTAAGTCGCATGTTCTAACATTTTCACTGATATCGAGAAAAATCAGCTATTTTCGCCATCATCTCAATCTTGTCCCCGACAAATGGGGAAAATGGTGGTCATGTACAAGCTTTGACGACAGATCAAGCGAGTCTAGCCACAATCTTCCTATTTCATGTTCAGGCAGAGCTGGCAGTCAAGTGAGCCCGGTTGCCATCACATTCCAGAAGTCGTGAGATGTGACAGAGACACCTGATGCCCATGAGCATGCCTTTGGTTGGTGGACAACCTTAAACCATCATCTTTGGTTGCGGAGAACCGAAAACCATCACAGGCTGTGTAGACCTCCTTTAGGTCAAGGTCTCCTTTCATAGTACAGGGAACATTTCTGCCAGGTAGCCTTCAAACCTTAGCAAACTTCAACTTCTCGCCTTGGTTGAGTTCCAGAAATGCTTCCAAGATCTCCAGAAGTTATCGGGTAACTAAACGATCATGGTAGTAGAATCTCCCTTCTTTTAGGTCAAGGTCTCCCTTTTTATGAGGGACAATTTCCCAGCGTAGTTTTCAGCCTCTTGCCAGCTTTGGAAGAGTTCCGGAACCGCAACAGTTTGGGAAAGGTTCCAAAGAGCCAGGTCATCCTAAAACCACTCCTTTTTCCAACATTTGGAGAGTTGATTCAGCCCAAGTGTCATTTACATGTATACTTCTAAGTGTGATTTTGCTACAATCCTCTTCTGATCTACATACCCCTTGGATTAAGGGGATGTTGGAATACCCATCCTACATGGGTAGGTAAAATGCGAAAAGTCACAATGGAGTCCAAGGACTTGAATATGAAACCAAGAGTCACAAAGATTGTACTATAAATGTACATCATGTATAATGGAAAAAATAAGTGAGCTACACGCTCTATCATTCATCAGGTGTTGAGTCTCGTGTGTGTGTGTTCATTCTTCCTTGCTGGGTACACCATGTGTGTTCTTTAACATGGTGTTTACCTAGATGAAAATGGAATTCATTAAAGCTTTAAATTTGTAGGCAGGTTGGATAATGCCAAAAGGCATGACCTAAAATGACAGGACTTCTTGAGTCTTTGATGTTGCTTTCTGAATTTCTTTAGTCTTCATTCTAATTTGAATATCTGAACTAAGATCCTGTCCAGGTGTTGTTCTCCAACAATCTCATCCACACTAATCAATTAGTGGCATGAAAATTTATAAGTAATAGCAGCCACAGTTGCTCTGAGACCCACACATACACCATGATGCATCCTTCTTGTGTACTAATACTAGAGCATAGAAATATCTTTGACCTGGATGTTGAATTTATAATAGCCTCTAGCATTTCTACAACCATATGTTCAATCCGACTCTTTTAGGATAAGGATACTTCCAGAAGGCCTAATATTTGAGGAAAAATTGTTGAAGGAAATGAATAAGATGATCATGATCATGAATAGGTGTGAGTACTTTGGGAGTCTCAAATACTTAGTAATTATTTTCCAAAATTTTTTGGAGATTTGGAGAAATAGATGATTTTCATTTTCGAACTTGTAGTGATCATAATTAATGAAATTATGCCTCGTGGTTCTTTCTTCAAGCTTATCAGAAAGTAGAGCCGATTATATTTCTAGGTTTCCCACATTGCTCAGACTGAACTTCCTTTTCTTCCAAAAAAGAAAATTCAAGAAAGCTATTGAAAATTAAATCTATTGTCCCCCAAAAGAGTGTAACTATTGTACTCAAGACAACATCACTAATCGCCCATTGGGATGAGATCATTGGACTATTAAATACATGTTACCCCTTAGTTATTTTGATAGTATTTCACTTTCCAAAGAAATTTATAGTTCTTTCCATTCAAACCATCACTGATAGTCTCATGTGTCAAGTTATAGAAGAAATTCAATTCTCTGCTACCTTAAAATGAGTAAAATTATGGGTACTACCCGAATCAATCAACACTATTACAATTTTCTTCTTGATATTTCCTTCCTGTATTTGGAGAGATCGTAGAGTGGTAATTCCTACCAATGTATCGGGAGGATATGGTTGATCTTACTTTCCTTTCCTGTGGTTGGTTCATGGTCTATATCCTATTCCTATCAATTTTCTTGTTCCTTTTCTTCCTCATCACAATCTATGTAAAATGATTTCTCGTCACACTTATGACCTTAGTGTATTTTCTATCACAATCAGAGAAAACAATTTCTCTTTTCTTTAAATTGTTGTGGTGTGAACTCAGAGGTTGTGTGGAAGTCTAGGAGTAGCAACACTTCCATATTTATAGAAGTGTGGGTGGTAGGTTTGTCATCATAATTTTTCTTCAATTTTTCTTGCTAACTAATGCATTCTCCAATGAACCAAGTTCCCAAAGGTGAACTCATCTTGATATTATCCTTTAAAGTCCCTATGAAGAAATCAATCTGTGTTCCTCTCGAATATCAAGCATCTATATATTCAATTTTTGGAAGTCCTCAATGCTCTCCACCATTGAACCTTATGTTTGATATCTATCAATCAAGCAAAGAAGGTGTTTCTCTTGTATCCTCATAATGTGCTAATATCTTAAAATTGACCAAGTGACAATTTTTTTAAGAGAGAATATTCATCGATAATAAAATGTATTTTTTTCTAAATATGTTGCAACGTGGTAACTTTGTGAGGTTTTTCTGCATTATGGAGATCAAAATATTTCTCCATTTGTAGTATCCATAAAGTACGGACTTTGCCATCAACTTCCTCATATCGATATTTGGAAATGGGGTCTTAAATCCAAAGTTAGAGTCTATGAAATCATTATTAACATTTATTTTTTTCATCATGAGTTTCATCTACTACCATTTCCGCCATTAGGAATAATTTCTCAGAGCAACTTTATCTAACTTCCTTCCTTCAACTTTCCATGTTTGATTTTAGTTTTCATTTATACCATAGATCTTAGCTTCCACCCGCATTCTCTCAAACCATCCATCTTGGCTTCGATGCCTTTATTCATCCATCCATGTATTTCTTCAAACCATCCATCTTATATTAAATATATTTATTCTATCCATCCATGTATTTCTTCAAACCATCCACCTTATCTTCCATTTCATTTTTTTTAGTCTTTTTAGAGAAAAATTTGTTGCACTTGGTCTCGTAATTTTGATATATCATGTTGCAATTATTCCTCTTCATGAGTCATAGTATAGCCTTCTAAGGGCGTGAATGGGTGTGGAATTATTTTGTGGGGAATTCTAGAACCCAATACTTGATATATATTCTTCAATATGCCCTTGAATCACTTCAAACTAATTTTTGAAACAAGACTTACAATACTTAGAAAAAATACATCCTTTCTTTGCTTTTGAGGAGTACAATATTGAAACTATGTATCTTTGTAATTTTTTGATCCTAATATTTTTATATTTGGTCTTTTAGTATCCCTACTGTATCTATTTCCAAAAAGAATAATTACTGCCTTAATCTAATTTTACTCTTCAAGAAAAATTATTATTGATCTCCCACACAAAGTAACCTAATTATGGACTAGTTCAATGTAGAGAACATGTACGACATTCCACATATTACTATTTCAAACTTCAATTTCCAAATTGAAACACACGTGTGACCACTTCCCCTACACATCTCTCCACGCTTTTATAAAATTCCACATGATGTTGGTAATAAAGGCAGGATTTTTCCTCTGCCAATAAGCTGAGATGAAATTTCAGCCCGTAAAAATCCCCAAATTTCAGACCATAACTCGAAAATATAGCAAAAAAATATCGTAAATTTTTATAGAAGTCTCTCCGTGTATGTCATCAAAAATGGGTTTCTTTCATCTTCTAAATCTCATGTAGAAAAAATTAGTGCAAAAATCAAGTATTGGGTCACAGGCCAGGTAGAAAAATCTAGAATCTAAAGTCTTGATACTAAACGTTATGAAACCATCTCACAAAATAGAAGAAAATATAGATCAACTAAATAGAAGTAAAAGATGGAGGTGGAAACCTCATTTTCATTTCTCATGAATGAACAATCATTGCATGATACAAATCCAAAAACCTTCTTCTATAAATAGGAGTCCAATAGGTCACAATATAATCCTAGCCAACATAATTATAACAATGTAATGGCACAACAATAACAATACAATTTCTATGGGGAATCTGAGAATACACAATATAATTACATAATACTCTGTTACCACAGCAGCTACAATAAACAATAAGCAGAAAGTGTGAGCATAAGGATATAGGGACGTAGAAAATATGTGGAAGCACGCTTATGGCACCAAGGACTAGCTTGATCAAATCTTCTATCTACTGGCAAGAAATAATTTATCGCATCATATTCAAAAATCCATAAAATTTTCCTAAACTATATGACCTATCAAGATAGTAAATAGTTATGATTGTATGTGTAATAAATATTCACTAAAAACAAAGAGGTGCACTCATCGTAGCATGAAAGGGAATTCAAGGATCACTGAGGCTTTGAGATGCATTCATGCTGCAGAAAGAGACAAATATACTAAGGCACTAAAGTACTTATGAATCATCATGAAGGAGGATCATCTTGGGCCTTTGAGGTCCGTTCCATACTCTCAATAGGCTAAGATCGCACTAGGCACACTCTTGAAGGGATGAAGGGCTGCCTTCAAGACTTCAAGGTGAAATCATGTGCCTGAGGAGGTGCTGAGGTGCAAGTATGTGGAAGATATGAATGTGAAGACACTCATGTTTTCTAGGGTGCACTCCATGTTCTCACGAGGCCATAGTTCTTCATGTTGATTATAATATGAAGAGTTGTTGAACATGAAGTGGTCACATCCTTGCTACAAACAAATTTTTCTGTGTGTAGCAAGAAAATAATCAATGAGACTTTAAAAGAAGTGAGTAGTTAGAGAAGAAAGAAATATCAAATAACCATCAAATTCAATTATATTTTTAACATGCTAAACTTACTCAGAAGGGAGAAGATGAAGAAGAGTTTCTTCATCAAATATGTGTGCCCAACGGAGCGGGAGAATGGCGAGAGAAATATGGTTGAATTTTGGCTGATTTAAAGATTGAGACAAAATCATCCTCCATGCATACTCTCCACTTACCGCGAGTGAGTTATTTAAGTGAGGAGAAATGGGGTTCTCATTTTCTGCTAGAGTGGTACCTATATGAATGAATAAAAATCACATGCATGAGCAAAGATCATTTACAGAGCTGAAGTCAGCAGGCAAGAAGTAAAGAGCACTAAGGAGCATGAAGAAGTAGTGGGTCAAGGAGGTGAAATTGTTCAACCCGAAAGAGTGTTCTCAATCAGGAGATAACTCTTCACATCTTAGAGGCAGTTTTTTTTATGTCATTGTTTTCAGGTTCAATGTTGAACAAGGCTTACGATAATAATAAATCTATGAATTCACATATACTGAAAAAATATAACACAATCGCTCTTGAAGGCAGGGATTCACATTTAAAAACATGACTAGAGGGATGTGAAACTACTAAGGGATAACATAAAAATAAAAAATTCAAGAAACCTAGAAACACCTGCCAAGCTGGGATGATAGTTCATTTAGGATCCAACATTGAGTTATACCAAGATTTTGGAGGGTTGTTGTTGAAGGGAAAACACATGCAAATGCTCTAGGATAATCACCACTTTATTTTAGTTTCATTTATATATGAAACTTAATTTTCTAGAAGTATTGATTCAATGGTGAGTCACCTTGGCTCCCCACTATAACCAATGAAATATATACACTTTCATTTCATCACTTGTCATAACATGTCGAAATAAAGACATATCATTTCTATGAGAATAAGGGCAATATATAACATGAATTAGAACTCATAAGAGTATGAGTTGTAATATATAGTGTTGCTCTCATTATCGTTGGGCCGCACACACCCCCGTAGGAGTAACTTCTAGTTTGCGATACCCTTTGAGGCAATCTGCGAAATAGACGTCGCTTGTAGTGTGGATCATGTACACTTACTTGCAGTCGCTCACTGGGGCAAGAGGTTAGTTCGCACCCATTGTGATACTCCCTCGATGTCATGATGATGTATTCTTCTGCCTCATTAACTGTCATCCATGAAATCTACTCTGAGGAAGACCCCTGTGTTTCCCATTGTGTTTTGGTCGAACCTCCATCATAAAACACTTTCGTTCTCAACATTGGTAGATGGTTTCATCTAATGGTGACATTGTATAATCTATAGAAAATGTGTATGTGGAACCTATTTCTACTAGTATATGTGTCTAGTATCCCCACCGCATCAAGTAGTCTCCTCTCGCTAGAACTCCTATCTTCCATTTTCAGAAGACATTATGGAAGCTACAAGGACCACTCGATTTTCCTTGGGATGATATGTACCATCGTGCATACTTTCTTCCAATAATACATCAGACCGTAAGGATATATATTTGGAGTCTATGACTCTATTCATATGCAGTCGTATTTTTGCAAATCCCATTCTACACTAGAATTGCTTTCATGTGTGTTATTACAACTTCTACCATTAAAATAACATTCATGTTCCAAAAGGCAAAGAAAACATTACCGTGGGTCACACATTACACCCTAGAAGAAATTTAGGGCTGCAGACTATTATTCTATTCAAGGAATTTAAAGGATGTTGTCTCTCTGTCTTATTATGAGATGCCCAGACTTGATCCCCCCGCTATTTTAACAAATATATCGATACATGACCTAATGCTAACTTTCCCTCTCTATCAAAATTTGAGACGATAATCTTCTTAGAAGATGAGTGTGTATCTAAAGATGAAATCAAGATTTCAAGCAGACTGCCTTATCTATCATTAATGAAAGAATACCACATGGATTTTGAACCTAGCCTGCTTCTCTCAAGAAATGCACCCATTCCCTATTTTCATCTCCAGTTTTGTGCACTCGAACAAAGCTTGTCCCAAAGATTGCCTTCCTCATGCCATTTATCGACCAAATCATTGATGAGTATGTGGGGCATGAGATTCTATCATTTATGGATGGATTCTATGGATATAACCGTATTTACTATTCATCGTGTTGAGTGCTAGTGTCAGGTTCATTATTCTGTGGGGAAATTTTTCTTATAGATCATTCCTTTGGCTTAAAGAATGTTGGAGCCACCTCTAGCGCTGGCCCATGTCTTACTACCACGATGACTTGGCTCATATTACCCTTTCTTACCTTCACGAATTCACTACTCATTCTAGGCTTTGAGCACAACACATTCAAGATTTGTGTACTATTTTTCTCTGATGTCACAAGAATAATATCTCAACCCGATGAAGTATATTTTTTTTCATACTCCTTGGCCATCTCTGTGCTTCATCAGGTCCAAAATTGGTTTAAATATTGATCCCCTCAAAGTTCAAGCCATTCTCTAGAGTCGCTCTATCGTCGTACTCTGCACTAGCTTATGCAAATACTCTAAGGGAAACTAACTTCCTTCCATCGGTTCGTCGTCGTTTATCTCCACCACCTGTATGTTTGGCACTCTCTCAATTTAACATTTCTCCATTTCTTTGGGATGACCAGGCTGATGCAGGTATTTTGATGGCTCGAAACATGCTCTCACTTCCACTGCCTTGATTATTCCAAAATTCAACTTGGAGAAGGAATTTATCCGTATAACTTAGCTTCCACCCACTGGCCACTAGGGTCCTCAAGGGGACCTTAGTTAAATTAGGAGGGGGGGGTTGAATCAGTTTAATGAATTCATGGTCTTGTAAAAATTTCTTTACACTGATATTTACACCCATTTCATGATCAACTTAATGCATAATGGAACAAAATCTTAATAATTGGAGTAGCTAAAAAATAAAGCAGATTAAATACTTAATATCAACACATAATCATCATGCATGTAATAACAATATGCGGAAACCCAAGGGAGAAAACCACATCTTATTATCATGGTGATGCAAAGGCAAGCTCCAACTCCCCTCACCACTCCATTTTGTAGGCTCCAACCATGACACTACTACTCACACCATGCAAGATAAAACTTGCATGAAGCTACAACTCCCATCTATTTTCAAAAGATACGACCGACAGAGGCTCCTACCTCACCAGTGCAATAACCGATATCATATCAAGCTAACTTGAAATGGAAGCACCAACTCCTATGTATTTTTTGTAGGCTAAAACTCCATGGAGGCTCCTACCTCAACCATCTACAATTGGACATCTATCAAGCTACAACTTGATATGGAAGCACCAAATCTCTACTCTACAATAAAATCTATGCTAGTTCTAATTCGGATATCGTTCTATTTTTGTACTTCACCGTTGTCCTTCCAAATTTCTATATCTAAGGCTTAAATTATATTGATCTTCATTTCTCTATCTCCTCCTCCCTTATTCTCTTTCCACTCTCTAACCTCTCTTGGGCTACATATTAAAATAACATGATTTGTAGAGATCACCATAACTGGGCTCGTATTCCATATGGGAATAAAGAAATGAATAAGGAATGTTTTCGAAGCTGGCCCAGATAGTAGAGCTCGATTATATTTCTGGCCCCTGCGATACCCCGTAATTGAAATTCCTTTTCTTCCAAAAGAAAATTCAAGAAAGCTATTGAAAAATTAAAGCTATTGTCCCCAAAGCAAAATCATTGTACTCCTAGTACAACATCACCACCGCCCATTGGGATGGAGATCATTGGACTATTAAAATAAATGTTACCCTTAGTTATTTTGATATTATCACTTTCCAAAGAAATTCTATAGTTCCTCCATTTGAAACCATCACTTGATAGTCCGGTTGTGGTTATAGGAAGCAATTCAATCTTTACAATTTCTTTAAAAATTTAGAGTAAAATTATGGGTACTACCCGAATCAATCAACACTATTACACTTTCTTGATATGTCCCTCTCGTATTGATAGTTTGAGGAGTGGTAATTCCTACCAATGCATTGGAGGATATGGTTGGATTCATTTCTTCTTCCTCTCTAGGGTTGGTTCATGGTCTATCTATATCCTATTCTATTGAATTTTCTTGTTCCTTTCTCCTCTCCTCATCACACCCATGTGTAAAAGGATTTCTTCTCTGACACTTGTGATCTTTAGTGTATTTTCTATCACAATTGTAGAAAAACAATTTTTCTCTTTTTTCTTTTAATTGCTGTGGTGTGAACCTTGTAGGTTGTGAAGTTTATGAGGCAACACTTCCATATTTATAGTTGCAAGTGGTAGGCTTTGGCTACTCATATCCTTTCAATTTTCTTACAACTGAATTATCTCTCCAATGAACCAAGTTCCCAAAGGCGAACCTCATCTTGATATTATCCTTTAAAGTCCCTATAAAATCAATCATGTTCTCTCAAATATCATTTACCCATATATTCAATTTCTAGAAGTCCTCAATGCTCTCCACCATTGAACCCTTATGTTTGGGATTTATGAATTCAATAATAAGAAGGTGTTTTGTATCCTCATAATGTGCTATCATTTCCCTCCGTAAAATTGACCAAGTGACAATTTTTTTTTAAATAGCACATTCATTGATATCGTAAAAATGTATGCCAAATATAAAGCTGCAACGTGTACCTTTTGTGTTTTTCACATTATGGAGATCAAAATATTTTCTCCATTTGTAGTATCCATGTTAATTGATCCTTTACATCAAACTTCCTCATCGATATTTGTAATGTATCAATCCAAAGTATTTCCAGAAATCAAGGATTAACATTTATTTTTTTCATCATGAGTTTCATCTACTACCATTTCGCCATTAGGAATAATTTCGTAGTAGCTTTATCTAACCTTCCTTCAAACTTTCCATGTTTGATTTTGCCATTATGTTCTGCTAGATCTCGCTTCTATGTATTCTTCAAACTATCCATACTAGCTTCGATGCCTTTATTCAATCCATCCATGTATTTCTTCAAACCATCCATCTTATATTAAATATACTTATTCTATCCATCCACGTATTTCTTCAAACCATCCACCTATCTTCCATTTCATTTTTTTTACTTCATGCAGAGAAAAATTTGTGTTGCACTTGGTCTCGTAATTTTAATATATCATGTTGCAATTATTCCTCTTCATGAGTCATAGTAGAGCCGTCTTCATGTTTAATGTGGAATTATTTCTGTGGGGAATTTCTAGAACCTAATAATATATATATTCTTCAATATGCCCTTGAATCTACTTCTAAACTCACTATTTTTTTAACAAGACTTATGCATTTTAAAAAAATACACACCTTTTTCTCTTGCTTTTGAGGAGGCCAATATTGAAACTGATATATCTTTGTAATTTTGGATCCCCAAGATTTTATATTTGGTCTTGTGTATCCTCTACGTGTCTTATTTCCACAAATTACGCTTCCTATCTAATTTTGATTCTTCAAGGAAAGTTATTATTGGATCTACCACAATAACCTAATTATGGACTAGTTCAAGAGAGAGAACATACGATATTCCACATATACATAATTTCAACCTTCGCCTCCGAAATTGAAACACACCTGACCAATTTCCATATGCACATTCCTCCACGTTTACAAAATCTAATATGATGCCTCCTAGTAATAAGTTATGAGGATTTTTCCCCAAATAATAGTTTGAGATGAAATTTCGAGCCTCGCAAAAACCCTAAATTCTCTGGGACCATAACTTGAAAAATATAGCAAAATATCAGAAATTTTTATATGAAGTCTCTCCATATGTCATCAAAAAATGGCTTTTCATCTTCTAAACCTCTCATAGAAAAAAATTAGTGCAAAAATTCAAGATAGCCTATTTCCATAAAAGAGGAAAACCTCTAGAATCTAAAGCTCGATACTAAACATTATGAAACTATCCGACAAATATGTAAGAAAATATAGATCAACAAATTTTTAGAATAAACTCTTTGAGGTAGAAACTCTCATTTTCATTTCATGAATGAACAATTATTGCATGATACAAATTGCAAACCTTCTCTATAAATAGGAGTCCAACAGTCACACATAATCCTAGCCAACATAATAATAACAATGTAATGGCATAACAATACTAATAGTGGGCTTCATGTAAACTATAAAAATATGGGGACTACATGGGCACACTAATAAAATAAGGAGGCGTTATATAAATAATAAGAAAAAGGGGACATACAAGATTATAGGGACGTAGAAAATATGTGGAAGCACGCTTACGGCACCAAGGACTAGCTTCATCTAAATCTTCTATCTATCACAAGAAATAATTTATCGCATCATATTCAAAAGTCCATAAAATTTTCCTAAAAATATTGTGCCTATTAGTGATAGTAAATAGTTGCTTGTATGTGTAATAAATATTCACTAAAACAAAGAATGCACACTATCGCAGCATGAAAGGGAATTCAAGGATCACTCGAGGCTTCGAGACGCATTCATGTGTGCTGGGTAAGAGATAAATATACTCAAGGGCATGGCCACTTAAGGACCAAGGGTTGAGGATCATTTGGGCCTTTGAGGTGTTCATACTCACAAGCAAGACCGCACTGCCAGGGCACACTTTGAAGGATGAAGGGTTCGCCTTCAAGACTTCAAGGTGAAATCATGTGCCTTATGAGGAAAGGAGGGTGCAAGTGTGCATGGGGAAGATATGAATGTGAAGACACTCATGTTTTTATGGTGCACTCATGTTCTCAATGAGGCCACAGCTTCTTCATGCCATGTTGATTATAATATGGTAGTGGTTAAGAACATGAAGTGTCACATCCCTGGCGACAACAAATTTTCAGCGTAGAAGCAAGAAAGAATCCAATGAGGGATACCGAAAAGAAGTGAAAATAGAGAAGAAAGAAATATCGACAACAAAATAATCAAATTCAATTAATATATTTAACATGCAAAACTTTACTTCCGTAGTGAAGATAAATAAAGAGCTCCTTCATCTAAATATGTGTGCCCAACCTAGAGGAGAATGGTTATGAGAAATAATGTTTAACTTAGCTAATTTAAAATAGATTACATGAAAATCCATCCCATGCATACTCTCCACTTCTCAACAAGAGTGAGTTATTCAAGTGAGGAGAAATGGGGCTCTCATTTTCTAGGAGTGTGCCCACATGAAACAATAAAAATCGCATTGAGTTAAAGACGAGGCATGTATTTGTGTCGAAGGAGTGCGTTTGAAGTGAGAGAGAAGGTAGCTAAGCATGAAGAAGGTGTTCTAACGAGGGTGCAATTGTTCAACCCGAAAGAGTGTTCTCAATAGGGAGATAACTCTTCACATCTTAAAGTGGCTTTCTTTTTAAGTGTTTTCCTTGCTTTTGTGTGTGTGTGTTCCATGTTGAACAAGGTTAGTTATTAAGTCAATAAAATCTATGAATTCACATATACTTAAAAATATAACACAATCGTTTCAGTGCTATGTGGACGACATTTAAAAACATTGACTTAGGAGGATGTGAAAACTATGGATAACATAAAATAGAAATTCAAGAAACCCGGCAACACTCAATAAGTTGGGATGATACATGTAGGATCCAACATTGAGTTATACCAAGATTTTGAGGGTCGTTGTTGAAGGGAAAACATGCAAATTCTCTAGATAATCACCACTTCTCTATTTTGGTTTCATTTATATATGAAATCTCAATTTTCTAGGAAGTATTGATTCAATAAGGAGTCACTCTCTAGCTCCCACTATAACCAAATAAATATATACACTCTTTCATTTCATCACTTGTCATAACACGCTCGAAATAAAGACATATCATTTCTATGAGAATAAGGGTAATATATAACATATGAATTAGAACTCATAAGAGTATGAGTTGGAATATATAGTGTTGCTCATTATCGCTGGGTTTCATACACTCGTAGGAGAACTTCCCCACCACGATACCTGAGGCAATTCATGAAACAGGACATCTGTAGTCAATCAAAATACCTAATGTGAGTTCTGCCAAGCCACCAAAACTGGGAGGTCGCCCGCACCCATTTTGATACCTCCCCTGATGCCGAGATGATTTCAAACTCCTTCGATCTCTATTTAATCTCATGGTCATTCATGACTACGAGGAAGACCCCCTATGGGCTTCCCATTTTGTTTTGGTCGAACCTCCATCATAAAACACTTTCGTCTTCAACATTGGCAGATGTTTCAGTCTACTATATCATTGTATACCATTCATAGGAATGTGTATTTGAACCATATTTAATTAAGATGTGTTGGCACCACCGCATCGGGTGGCCTCATGTAACTCCTATCTTCCATTCCCGGTGAAGACATTATGGAGGCCATGACCACCCCCTCGGTTTTGGGATGATATGCACCATTGCATATCTCTTTCTTCCAAGAAGTATAATCAGTTGGTCAGTATATCATGGAGTCTAAGGACTTCATTTATGATGAACTCGATTTCTTTTAGGAATCCCATTCCTACACCAAATGCTTTTGAAGAAGGAAATACAGCCAATAACTCTCCCTCTTACCATTAAAATAAACATTTCCGATAAACGAGGGATAGGAAGAAAAAACATTACCGTGGGGTCAGCATTACACTCGGAAGAAATTTAGGTTACATCATCTCATTCAAGGAATTTAGTGATGTTGTCTCTCGGTCTTATTATGAGATGCACAGACTTGATCCTCGCTTATCATGAACAACATATCTATATGATCTAATGCGACCCTCGGGTCAAAATTTGAGACCTATTAATTTTTCTATACATGAGGCAATCAAAGATTAAATCGATACTCTCGCGTACCTGCCTTATCTATCGTATCAATACAACACATGTGGATTTCCAACCTGGCTCCCATTCTCAAGAAACAAGGCACCATTCGTCTACACTGAAGTTTTAGGATTCCTGAATGTTTACTTGTGTGCATAGCTCTCAAGGCATGATTGCCAAATCATCGATGAGTATGTGGGGCATGAGACTTAATATTTATGGATGATTTTATCATAGTAACCGCATTACTATTCGTCGTGTTGAGCAATTAAAGGCCGTGTTCATTATTCTGGGAAATTTTTTCTATATAATAATTCCTTTTGGCTGTAGCATCGCCGGAGCCGCCTTCTAGTCGAAAGTATGTCTTAATAATCGCTACGTGGACCGTCTATATTACCATTTCTTACCTTCACTACCTCACTACTCATTCTGTGTTTCTTTGGTACAACAATATCCAAGATTTTTTGTACTATTTTCTCCATACCAAGTATAATATCTCAACCCGATGAAGTATATTTTCAGATAATTTCTACTATCTCTTAGGCTTCATCAGGTCCAAAGTTATTTAAATATTGATCCCCAAAGTTCAAGCCATTCTCAGTTTCTCTGCCGATCCTCGTACCTTGGGTGTAATCAGCTGTAAATCCTTCAAGGGAAACTAGTCCCTTCATCTGTCACGCTCGCTTTCCACTATTAATTGTATGGCTCTACAGACTTCCCCACTAACATCTGCATTTTTGACACTATGCCGATTAGTATTTTTATGGCTCCGAAATATGCCTCTCTCACTTCCACTCATTTCTACATTCCACTCAACTTTGAGAAGGAATTGACAGGCAGTCCAGCTCTACCCATTCACTACCTGTATCCCCAAGGGGAACCCTTAGTTAAATTAGGAGGGGGGTGAACAGTTTAATGAATTCATGGTCTGAAAATTTATTTTACACTTATTTACACCATTTCATGATCAAATTAATGCATAATGGAAACAAAATCCTAATAATTGAGAAGGTAATAAGCAGATTAAATACGTAATATCAACACATAATCATCATAGATAGACAACAAATATAAGTGGAAACCGTAATGGAGAAAACCACATCTTTGATATTGTTGCATAAAGGTAAGCTCCAACCTCTCTCACCAATTTTGTAGGCTCCAACCTACGGACGCCATTTACCTCAATTATGCAAGATAAAACTTGCAGAAGCTACAACTCCCTCTCTCACTAATTTTTTGTAGGCTCCAACCTTGGAGCGTTACACTTCACTATAAAGATGTAACCTAAAGGAGTTACAACTCCACTATTTTTAAAATATACAATCCCACGAGGTTCTACCTCAGCCTGTGTACAATCGACATCTACCAAGCTACAACTTGAAATTTAAAGCACCAACTCCCATGTATTTCAGAGGCTAGAACCTGCTGTGAGGTCTACCTCAACCATCTACAACCTGACATCGACAACGGCACCTATATGGGAGCACCAACTTCCTCACTCTGTTACAAATAAAATCATATGCTAATTTACCTAGATATGAGCTCTTATTTTTCTACTTCTTCAATTTCTCTTTGTCCTTCCATCCTTTATATCTGCTTTAAATCATCTTGATTCAGAGTTTCAATCATTCTCTTCTTCCACTCTCTAACCTCTTTAAATATTGTTAATATGATTTAGGTAGAGAGACTACCTATAACTTTCTCATACAGATTCCAAATATGAATAATAGTATGACTCGCCTTCCACCTTCTCATTTTTCACAAGAACATCGCTAGATCTTACAATACTCATGTACTAATTTCGCATTACAAGAGTTTTTATTTTCCTATGGAGACATTTCCTTGCATGATAAACAATATAAAATAATAATACATTTTGTTATAATTTACTCAAATTTCCATCGCTTTTTTCTCTTTCATTGTGCATTTGGACTTCTCTCTGTCATTCTAGGTATCTTTTTTTATTTCTTTTCTGCTTATTCAGCCTCTTGATTGTACTTCATACATCACTATGTATTTACCACGTTTAGCATTTGACTGGCCTTTAATTGCCAGAATACTGACTTCCTAAAGGTCTTATTCATTTGTTGTGTTTCATGCCATTCCTTTAGATCAAGGGGTATGGGTCAACGTTTAGAAAATCACTCCTAGAGGTCTTGACAGAATCCCATGTGAGTGTGTAGATAGCATGGCATGGACTACACAACCATGCATGTTTAGAAAACTGGGCTATAGATCGAGGAAGGCCCTGTAGGTCATACCTGGGGTTGAAGGACTCACAGACCAAACTTCAAAGAACTGCCCTTCCTTTCTAACCCGAAAGACAAGAAGAAACAAGCACGAAGAACTGGGTTGTACAAAGATATATCTACTCTAAATGTTATTGAAATTCATGTGTTATTAAATAGACTATAATAATGCTAATAACAATTTTCATATATAAGGTATACCAACATTTATATTCTGTAACAAGATGGTACTTCGTATATATAAATAGCATGTACAAAAAATGAGTGGAGAGATCACTCCGAATCCTTCCATCTTCAGTGACTATCGTGATCCGTCTCGTCTTCGCCATGTTAAGACTCCTTCCAACCGGGTGCATAATGAGACATAGGGAGATGAGCATCTCAAGAAACAAGGGACTCTAATGAACTGGAAAGTGCAGCAGGCACTGAATGTGACTTGGATAGGGAATACACAAATGGTATAATATCAATAGCTCCTCTCTCTCCCTTAGGCCATACACATGAGGTGGGTTTACTCCTCCTAAGTAGTTTCTCCACAAATTGAAATGGCGACAATGGCTGGGTGGTTGAACTACCCGAGTAACTATCAACCCACCAAAAATAGGGAATTTTTATATATTTTTTCACAATTTAATGTGGCATACAAGGTAAAAGTGTACTGACTCGCGTATACACGCTAGTGCACGGCATAATCGCGTGCATGGGGATTTTTACACCGTTTTTAAGTGAATACAGTCCAAGTCCGTAGGAATGGGTGCCCAAAACCATCAAAGAAACATGAATCATATGAAGGTGAGAAATGATGCTATAACAGATGCCCCCTAATATATGAGGTCGAAGGGATACATGATGGCCGAAATGTATTATGCACATAGAAAGAACTTCGCAAGGACAAGAGAGGACTTCACCGCATTTACCAAAACCAATGAAAGAAAAACAGAGAGTCAACTCATGCTTGAAAGGCATACCCATGCTCGGGCCCAAAAATACATCATATAGAAAGTAGTGAATAGATCCAACATGTATGCGTGAAGCTGAACCGAAATTAATGCTGAACTATCCGGTATGGCCCTAAGTAAGCCCAATCAACTGACAAAGATGATCAAAGATGGTGCAACTAGATGTCTGATCATATAAGTAACCGAATCTCCAAGTACCGAATCATAAGAGGTGGAACAAACTAAGACAATCACGCAACCTCTAGAGCCAACATATAAGATGTGCCGTTGCATTGAATCGCAACATATAAGGTGGGATGGTACCACCGGCGTAAACTGATGACTACTTCTAAAAGTGAACCGAAAATGTCGATGCAACCCGAGGTCTTCACCGATCAGTCATGGCACAATTCTACACAATGGGAATAAACAGCCAATTCAAATTATTGAGTAACTGCGGGATTACCTAAGCCAATATACACTTAACCACCGCGAGACAACCCAACGATAATGAAAATGAAAGGTTAAGTAGCTCCAAGACAATCTAACAAGTGCGAATGAATGAGTTGAAGTCGAACACTTGAAAGAATCTACCAATCAAAGAGGCAATGATGAATCCCCACTTGCCGATAGCGAAAGAGTCTCAAGCATCAAGGATCGCAAACCCTAAGGTACCGACAAGATTCCTCTAGACCTTATTCCCTGCAGCAATGAGTTGGAGTCGATGGGAAAAGATCTGCTGAAGGTATGGCATTATGGTGATCCCATATCACCCAAATAGCGAGTGTAACCCGCAAAGCCAAGATTTGGAAGGAATCTACTAAAGAGAGTGATGAACCAAAAACTGGCACGCTTCCGACATGCACAAGATGAAGCTAGCGCATGGAAGAAACCCTCTTAACCAACCAATAATGAAAGTCAATAATGCAGGCTTAATAACCACCGATAGGGTCAAATGGAAATCAAGGTATCGCACGAATCCCAAGTGTGATAATGTGTGTCAATACGAACATAGGGGAAATCCATCATTGTAAAGGACCCATGATGACATCAAATGGCCGAGCACAAGGTCACCTATCAATGATGGGAAATAGGCCCAGAAGTGCCTTGTGGTTTGAGCCTTAGAGTAAATGTGTCGTAGTCGATAAGAGATAAACCTTGGCCAAGAAGAAGTCAATGGGGACCTTCTCAAACTGCACGAGTGTGGCATCTAAACATCTGACAGGATAGAAGATACTCACAAGACCGAGCGCCCATCACAATGAGCTCGGGTATACCAGAATGGCCATCGTGTTAGACTTCCCTTTGAACAAAAGCACGACTGTGATGACCATGGCGTAAAAAGGAGACCAGATAAGTTCCAGGCAGATAACAAACTCTCCATATGATTGGAAGAGATAAATCAACCTGGGAGAACTACAAGTGAAACATGGTAAAGGCTGAACCTAGGTAAAACTAAACCATCCCAAATGAAGGAAAGATATATATATATGCGCTGACTAAGGCCGACAACCACTCAGACTGCCATCAAAATAACGAAGATATATCCGTTCCCGCTCGTTTTGTTATATTTGATTCTTGTCTTTTTCATATAATAAGCTCCGAAAAGAATGTTGGAATGCTATGGTACAATGGATAGAACGAGTATCAAAAATCGATGCACTAGTTCCCTGATCGGAACAATCCTATGCTCAATGCAAGGTGGTGAACCGGTAAACGATACTCGCAGGAACGTATCCATCCATGGGTAAAAGGTGTCAAGTCGTGATAGCTAAGTGCATGCAATGGTTAACTTGTACAGAGAGTTAAGGTCAAAAGTCAGCTTAAACATCGGAAATCCAAATGAAGCTTCGCTAAAGGCCGTGATAAACAAGTAGCCAATATGCAATGCAAGAATACAACTTAACGACACTGTGGAGCCTCTAGGTAAAAAGCCGAAAAGATAAGATGAAGAAGAAGAATGAAGTCAACACATAAGACATGCATGACTAAAGAGGACTCTCAGGCCTACATAAACGTAGGATGGCAACAAGGATAGCAAGAACTAACTCCTAAGCCCATGCAAGGAAGGCTCTACCATCAAGTCATGATTAAATAATCTAACATGAAAGTGAAATGGGTGTAATACTCATGACTCCGATGGGATCGACCCTAACGCAAGGATCGCATGGAGGCTAGTATGCAAGATGCAACGGAGAGTGATTTTCCTAACCTATATGCCGTTGAAGACTATATACTTCGCTTTTACATACTGGGCCGAAAATCATGGATCAAAACTGAAAAATTTAAACAAGCTAAAATGTACCTTGAAACATACCAAATCAAGGCACTTCCAAGTATCTTTAGCAGGCTTTGGTGAGAATTAAAAATGAGAAAATAAATTTTGCGAAAATTTTCTAACTTTAGGCATAAATAGACAAATTACCTCATATTTGTTCATTGTATCAGCTGGTTTGGAAAAAGTGTTCGGAGCAAAACTTTTCACAAATCAAGAACAACCGACCGTCAAATCGCGCGCCCAAATTTTGTGTAGGCTCCTCAATCATCCTTGTAAATCATTTTTCCATTTGAAATTAAATTAAGGAATTTACCTTAAACCCTTGCTGTATCAAGTGACTTGATGATACGCCGGTTCATTACAGTGTGTTCGCGTATACACGCTGACTCCGTGGCAGAGAAAAATTGTATGCGGAGGTTCGAAACTTAAAAGTTGCGGTATTAATGCATGATTTAATGAAATTGACAGATGGCAATCTCATGGAGAGAACGTGAGCATAGCGCAATTGACCAAGAGGTTTTAAGATCGAGCACAAAATATCCTTCTAATTATGATTGTCTAAATTCTTTAAAATGCCAAATATGAAAAGCAATCCTCTTGCTGTTAGAAATGCTCGTCAATACACGGGAACCGACCACATCACAGGATAGTCAGAATATGCCAATACGCATTGAAGGAAGACAGGTACGATACTGACTCCCTCTGAGAGGGGAGAACCAGTAGACTCGTTATCTGAAGCCCTGGAAGGGTTAACCGTGAAGACTATGTCCACGTGTATTATGAGGGTTCCAAAGGTTGGAACTCGCATTGTACTAAAGATTTAATAGATTTGTACATTAAATCCTCCTTTTCACCATCGGGCAAGAGGAAAAGAGACTGCCTCCCTACATCGTGCATCCAAGACTAGAAATGAGCATAAGAAGAGAATGTTTGACTCATGTGTATGATTGGTGCACAGCCTTTTATCAACATGAAATGTTGGATCTCTGATCCGCTATGCATTCAAACACTTTGGCTACTTCGCATAATTTTGTTAACATTCTCTTTAGAAGATACCAAAGATTGAGACCCAGAGTTATCTCTACCATCGCATTCAAGGACTCAAGAATTGCCCGTTGGGTGGACATGATGAAGAGATCAGTAGTGAGGTACCCCTAGACCACATGGACGATGACTTTTCCGGTGGGGAGAACAACACCATCGTTGTGGACGACTATCCCCTATGCCGTGATGGACTTTCGTGGAGATCCGCATCTGGGCCACCTCAGCACGCATGGGGTGCACAATGGTAAGTTTGCAAAAAATTTTGACTTATATAATTTTGGATTTTTTCAACATGTATGAAAAAATGAAAACAAACATGTTTTTGATCAATTCATAATGACCGACAATTTAAAATGATCATGATTCAGATGTTGACCGCTTGACCTCGAGGGTCTCCTCGCGCCACAAGCGCCGCAGGGGCGCGCACGGATTCAGATAGACTCTCCAGGCCAGGTGAGGAATTTGGAGGGACTAACCCTGCCAAATACCTATGGTCGCCGTGAGGGACTTGCCATCCAGATCTGCAGTACCCTTGGATCGGGTTAGATTATTCACAGTTGCCACCGCGCAACCACGTTCTATAGGAACACGACTGTATGTGGACTCAGAGTAGACAAATATTTGATGATCAGATATTCTTTTGAGACTGGAATATATCTGGCATAAGCCTGCAGTTTTGTATGACCTTATGGATCCAAATTTTGTGTAAGTTTTTTGAACACTCCGATGGATATATATATGTTGTATATTTGATGTGATGTGATAGAAATGTATCAAAATGTATGATGTTTTTGATGATTAAAAATGTATTGTAGGAATGGAGATTAATATGCCAATCTAATGTTTGATTAGCTAGCTGAGTCAGCAAACCAATTGTCGCCTCGAGGAATATGAATGAAAGTTAAAAATTGAAATGACCTTTGCAACAAACGTACCCTCAAGAAAATCGTAATAAAAATGGATCTCTGCATCTGATAAGTGCAGTATATTTCTTGTTCCAATTGCGACACCACCACTGAGAATCCAAGAAAACTACCAACGAATCAACACCCAAAGATATTGCCTCCAGAGTAGATAAATAATCAAGTAGTATTCGCTATATTATTGGAAGCAGACTAATGCGTACCCCTGATAATACTAACAACTGACCGGGATGGATAAATTAGCACTGCCGCGAAGCTAAGTTCCGGTGTGTCTACTAGCACCATCACAAAAACCAAATGACTCATGACATCCAACACAACCTACCAAAGCAGATCAAAAACATCACCAACTCATCAAAGGATCAAAACTAACTATATAAAAATAGCAAAACTACTATATACAAAGGCAACATGCCAGCCAAAGCCTAGGCATAATACTTCTTCAAATAGAGCCCATTTCTAGGTCTATGAACTGCTTCCCCTTCAAAATCAACCATGAAATTCTTCCTTCTTAAGGAATCTTTTAACGATATAGGGGCCATACCACATAGACTAAAATTTCCTGCCCTAAGGTGACATTTCTTTCGGGGCATACCCAAAACAAGGTCACCTTCAAAAAGACCTATGCTTGACCGCCGGACTGCATCGAACCTTTATCATTTTATGCGTTCATTCATCGTGGCTAAGATTCGACTCGCCTCATCGATAAGTTCCAGATGAAGAAGCCATTCCCGCTGCATCAGAAGTGTCGTGAAGAAGTTCAACATCTAATTTAAGAGAAGGAATCTCAGATAATTCAATAGAAATACCTGATTCAACTTCATGCACTAGCCGAAACGGAGTAAAGCTAGTTGCAGCTAATGATGTCCCGTATGCCCAAAGTGGATATAGCATAATATGCCGTTGGATCTAGTTTATCGATTGTCCTTTGGTGAATTGTCTTCAAGGATTTATTCACTCTGCCTAATTTGCCCATTGGTTTGAGGATGATATGGATGAATGTTCCCTGGCTTGAACCCACACTTAGAGCCAACTCAAATTTGTATCATACTATTCTGAAAATGACTGCCATGGTCGTGACAATCTCTCTAGGAATACCAAAACGGAAGCGATAACCTGGTTGAAAATAACAGAGTTGCAATGTCTGACCTCACCCACTTCGTAAAGTAGTCTACCGCTACGATAATGTACTTGTGGACCTTTAGCCGAAGGAGGGTTACAAGTAGTATAATCAATACCCCACTTTGTAAAGGGACCGACAAGAATTTCCACGGAAAAGCTGAGCCGGGATGACCGCATTTTTTTCGGGAAAGAGAGCATCACACTCATGACATACTAATCGATTCAATACAATCTTGAAAATCGAGGGCAAAGTATCCAAGACGTTAAGATCTGATCGTAGGCAGTTCGCATAAATGACCCCCACAAGCTCCACTCGTGAGAATCATTGGTACGCCGCCTTCTTCGGGAGTTGCGCTCGTCTTAGGATTGAATCAACCTCGACGTACAAAGCATCACCAATAATCAAATAATTTGGCCAAGTATTGTACATGACAGCCATCTTTCTAAAAAGTAGAGGGAAATACAGTCTCCAGAGATACACAATGATATCCCCGCACAAGGATCCCGTGAGAGATAAGAAACAAAGTGTTCATCCTAAAGGACTCATCATAGATCATCTCCTTCACAGGCAACTCTGAGGATCAATTCCGCAAAAACTAATGATTTCTTGGATTTGCGACATGAACTCAAGATCAAATTCCTTTAAAATCAAAAATCCATCTATTATATTTGCCCCAATCACTCGCCCGTCGAGGACAAACTAAATGGATTGGAAATACAAAACATAAGTTTTGCGAAGAATAATGTAGTGTCGGAGTCGTCAGACAAAGATGTGAACCGTCAAGTAAGGTTAATTTTTCTATCGAGCAGAAATTTGCTCAGGTCCTACTCAATCCCCTGAATTTAGGTAGTAACAAGCAAGAGATTGCAAGCACTACTCGGTGTCCCAGTCACACTGGAGTGAGATTCACAGCTGCTAGATATTAAAGGAAATCTCATATAATCGTTGACCTTGTTTGTGAGCAGCAATGCTTTTCTCAAAGCATCGAATGAGGGTAGTGTTTTAGTTTCCGCCCAAAGAAAAGGAACTCTTCTTCATCAGCCTCATAAATCCCGTGACTTCAAGATAATCGACGATAAATCTCCGAAGAAAATTCGTACTTCCCTCAAGACTTTGAAGCCGACGACCGAGGATCTCGGGAGAACCGAAGTATTGCCTCAACCTTGAAGGGATCTACCCTATCCCTCCTCCCTGCACAATGAATCCCAATAGCCGACCGGATGTAACCACCTAAACACACTTGTTCTGATTCAATCGACGGATAGGGGCCGACATCTTCAAATATTTGCTCTGAGGTGGATTAGATGATCCATCCTCTTCGAGGAATGAGCAAACTTAGATTCCATCTAAGTATGCCTATACTTTTCCTTTGATAATGGAAGGCGTAAGACATGGCCCATTGTGTTGTAGCCCATCATTTTAAGACTAAAAGGCATCTTCTTATATGAAAACGTACCCCCGTGACAAATGTTGCGCCTTATGTTGATCTTCAGATTTTCTGATAGCATCGATTATATCCAGAAACCGTCCATGAAGGAGAAAATCTCATTACCGGCACACACACTCAAATGATCTCGATCGATAAATGGTGTGGGGTAATTATCTTAGACACGCTTTATTTAGGTCTCTGAAATCGATGCACACTCGAATCGTTCCTTGCTTTTTATCTATGGGAACCTGGCTTTAAACCCATTCCGCCGCAGGAACAAGGGAATGAATCCCGCCTTGCTGTTTTTCAACTTGTGCCTTGATAGCCCGCCTTCCTAGGATTTGACCCTAATGCTTCTTTTGCCTCACCTGATTACGTTTTCATACGCTCTGATCTCATGTCAAGTACTGATGGGTCTATTCCAAGCCATTTCCTCATAAGACCAAACGAATACATCCCTATACTTTAAAGAGCTCTGGTAAATTTGAACCTCTTCTACTAGAACATTCAAATTTCCAATGAAGACATTCGATGGACATTGATCCCCGGAAATGTCCACCGATAGTAGGAGAGATCACAGCCATGTTCCTTCAAGATAAACCCGTGTTGGTGCCAAAGGGTTCATATCAGAACAGGACTAGGAGAATTGAGGACTTAAACTGAAATGCACCTCGCCACCCGTGAGAAGTAAGATCGATGACAAACGATCCAATTAGCTGTATCAGAGATCACAGGTCAGATGGCCTCTTCTGATGGAAGATGGTATCAAGGCAACTCGGGTCAAGAAGAACGAAGGCCTAAGCCTGAGCTAAGACGAACTCCATCCAATTCTTCCGATGAAAGAGGAGCTGATGGCTTCGCAGAGTCAACAATAGACTGATATGCACCAAATTTGGCAGAATAGAAATTCCATTCCACTCACTGACCCTCCCGCTTAATGTGGCAAGAGAAGGTAAGGTCCAAGGGTCCGAAAATAATGAGTTCCAACTTCTCCAAGAGGAGCTCAAGTATGAAATAAGATTGTCAGAGAGCTGTAGGAGGAGGAAGATCAGTGCACGACCAAGGAAGAATACATTCCAACTCCCACCTCTACTGTGTGCCTTAGAAGGCATTTTTATCCACCTGGGTCTGGGAGGAGAGGCCGTAAGACGATTCCAGTCTACAGAGGACAGCCCAGCTGATCCACCGTAACGATCCTCCTTCAGGGGGAAACATAAGGTCCTGGGGTTACTGAGAGTGCAATGGCATCCATCTCATAATCCAGCCCTGAACAGGTTGTAGTCCAAGCTTGCATCTACTACCTCAACTCCCAGATAAGGCCAGCCCCCCAACACAAACATGGGCAAAGCCTAGACAATACCATGGGGCCCGTGAGTTCACCCATCACCAGCAAGAACAAGCAAGGATGTGGAATCGCCTTGCTGCATCCAGTGTCTTCCAAGATAAGAGAGACATCACGCACGTGGAGGCACCTCATCAACAACCGTTCGAAAGATGTTGCACTTCCGATACGATGATTTAATATGAAAGCCATGTGATGAGTAAAGCCCTTTTCTAAAATTTGTCATATCAAAAGTAATCGTAAGAGAATTTTTTGGATCAATAGCCCCAATGGCAAGGGATAAGGTAACGTGCTGAGTTTGGACAAGACTGAGAGTAAATTTAAAGATGACATAGCACAAGGACTTAGAAGGATCTTCCACAATTGAGAAGTTTGGGCAACTCGCATTTGGATTAATCACATCACTCTAGAATATGCTTGGGCATCCGAGTGCATAGACTCAACAGAGCTCTTAGCTGAAGCTTTTCTCAAGTAGTATCTGGGGACCTCTAGTTTGACTTTCTCCACCAAGGGCTCTGATCTTGTAGCTGCTATCCGCGTGAGCACTCATCATAAAAATGTTCATGGAATTTCCCTCTTCCTCAGCCCCTGAGGGAAGCCCCAGGATTTTGTCTGCGCTGTGCCAACTAATCGTCAGCTCTTGGGGAAAAGGGTTTGCTGGGCAACCTGTCCAAGGAACCCCAAGAGCTAACAAGCACTAAGCATCCTGGAATTTTAGGGCAAAGGTGTGTGAGATGGTCTCCAAGACAAAGCTTTGCGTATGGAAACTTCACTTTATTTTTCTCCTTTGACCAACAATGTCAGCTTCGTTGGTTTTATTTGCATTACCTCTTCCCGTTCTTGCCCTTCTTCTGTTTATTGTCCCTCTTCTTCCCATCTGATTGTTGATTTCCTGGGATCGTGTTGACAACATTTATGGACAAAGATTGGGGCAGAGACTCCAGGCATGCTCGACTAGAAGGAGTAACCAGAAAAGACAATCACAGAAGATTAAGGCCGAGCCGCACCACCTGGCCGGACATCCGCTGTCACTCACCATGTGGACTCAGTTTAGTTTTCGATAAATCACTGAGAAAGTATATCGCAAGATAAAGAATTCGCACGGGGAGAATAGATCAATCACCATTGGCTCTAAAAATGGCCTGCCTTGTGGTGGCTACCCTTAGGATATACTTTGGAAATGTCCGACCGCGTAGATTTCAGAAACCATTCGAGAAGGAATTCACTGAATATTAGAGCTTCTATGTTCTTCTTCCCTCCATTCCCTGAATGTGATCAGAAATGTGAGTTGTTTCATCCCGCTTAAAATTAGCTGTAGGAGTTCTGGCCCCAAATTTCATCTGATAAAAATCGAAAATGGTTTAGGAAATGTGACAGTCAGCTTCTCCAAATGTAGCCAACCGCCCCCGCTTAGCTCCGATATACCATTTCCAAGTGCCGTTTCCAAGTAGGGGAGAAGGAAGGACTCAACTTAATCGACCATCGACGTGGAGTTCAAGAACACCATAAGTGAAGTAGATGTGGTCACTGTGACTCCTTCCATTCTACCTTCCAAATTGGAATATCTGAAGGAATTTGGTCGACCGTGAGGCCACCTGCATCATAACGACCGATCATTAGTCACACCTCAATACCTCCGGGAGCCCACGTTTGCTGCAAAGGTGTTTGTATGAGTCTAGGATCATCCTTGATGGGATGGATTCCCACATTCTAAAGAATAGTCTGATTTGATAAGGCACCAGCACAAGAGCACCAGAAAAGGAGAGGAATACCCTCCTCCCAACGTTACAGAAAAGACAAAGCCTACCAATTCCCCCCTACTGAAGTATTGAATGAAGAGGAGAGCCCCGATAGGGGTTCTGCATTAGAAAGAGGAGAAAAGGTCTGCAAGCACTCGACGAAAGGAAAGAAGGATTCTGCGACCCGTAAAACTAATCTCTGCCCTCGTCAGAAAGTCACGTGATTCCACCCTATAAAAGTAGTCAAAGATTGCCCCCTGACTAAGGGCTGAAACTCAACGGGGACGAACCAGTTGGACCCTTGAAGAAGTGATCAAACTAAGAATGTGCCCTGGCTCCAGTGGGAAACCTCAAAAGTAGCTGATCCACTAGCCATAGAAGACATGGGTGGGGTAGATCCACAGAAGAATGAAAAGGAAAAAGAGGGATTCGCACGGAGGGCATCCCCGAACAAAGGGACTGAATGAGAAGTATGTGCTTGGGTGGTTCCTGTGAGCTAAACACAGATCACTAGAAGCAACTAAGAGAAAGAATAGTGTCTCCTTCATGTAGTTAGGTTCGAATGTCATAAGACTCACCAAGGTAGTTTTCCCTCAGACTCTACCAAGCCATCAGTGATATGAATGATACGAAGATCTTCCATTCTCTGTGACCAGTCCATGGTACTGAATGCAACGAACTGATAGCCGGGGAGGAAGAGAGATGGGACTCACTTTCAGGAGGTCTGTGTACGTCTTCAATTTGAAAATTTTCTCCCGAGGGAACAAAACTCACAGTGAGCAAACGTCTCTAACCGACACCGGTAATAAGTTAAACCTTCGACCTTGTGGAGGATCTCTCTTCACTGTCGTGGGATGCTGTAGGAAAACGACCGCTAAATCACCCACGCTCAAGAAGGGTCCGGACTCCGAGAGATAACCCCTGATTCTCTCGACGACGAGGGTGTTTGATCGCCCACTTTAGCGATTTTAAAATTAGACTCAAAAATTGAAAAGCTAGGCGTTAGGGGCAAAGAGCACTCACTAAAATAAAAATCCTGATAATCATAAATAGCCTATGGCATTTCCGCTCCCAGATATGACC
Source organism: Pinus albicaulis (assembly GCA_034641835.2). Lineage (NCBI taxonomy): Eukaryota > Viridiplantae > Streptophyta > Pinopsida > Pinales > Pinaceae > Pinus > Pinus albicaulis. Next base: position 255,839 of record JAXQQM020087130.1, read on the forward strand.
TAGACACCAGTAATACAGGAGGCTAAAGAGGACCTCCCCGAAAGGGCCTGGGATGATTAGGGCCTTGTCAGTCCAGTTTAAGGCACGAAACAAGCTTGCGCCGACCTCCTAACGACAGCTCTCTTTCCTGATCAAGCACCTGCTTTGCAAGGCACCCCCTAAGTACCGTCAAAGTGATGCCACGTCTGTTTCAGTACCACAAGGCTCCCCCGCAAGCCACCAGGTGGAACCTAGAGGGCAAACGGCGTGCACCCAATCCATGTCGGGCTTCGCTTTGACTGGGCTCCAGGGGTCGGACTCAGCCCACCCAGAGGGGGTATCCTTTTCTGGGCCCTTCACTTCCCCTCGCGCTTGACTCTCTAGAGGAGAGAGCTTTCCCTGGCCCACCCCAATCCAGTTGATTTCACTCACTAATCAACTTCTATGTTTTGTTTGGAGCGGCTCTGGAGAGTTAACTCTCCACCACCTAATCCAAGGCCCTACAGTCCAGCTTTTATGAAGGTGTACATAATTTGGTGGAGTCTCAAAAGGTTGATTTTAAGTTATATCGCTGCATTTTAATGGCCTGTTATGTTAAGTCACAAGGATATGGAGATGAAACTTGTGATGTTTTGACGCAAAAAGAAATTAATAAAAACTTAACTACATGCAGATAAAAAAGCACGGCTCTTCGATGAAAAGCACTACACTGCTCCTACGTAGATTAAAATTGTATTTCTTTTCTTTCAAAATATCAAACTCACTGCCAAAACTATGAAATTGACTAAATTTTTAAATGCACCTAATGCAAATCACTAAGGCTGATGCAAATCCTAAGATGTAAATCTCCCAAAGCAGAAAGTGAAATTCTCCAAAAGTCCTTCTGCTTTTAACTTGTATTGGTTGTCCGTGAGTTAGTTCCCGAAATCAAGAACTCTTTAATATGAAGACACCAAAGATGCTTAAAACAAGAAGAAATGAATAACAATTCCCTTCAATTATCACAAACCGAAAGCAAGAAACCTCACACAAGCTCAAAAGATATGGCAAAACGAAATGAAAAACAACAAAAGCAAATAACAAGAGAAAATGTTTGAGCTTTGAAATACAAACAGCAAAATAAAATGTTTTTGGAGCTTTTTAGTTTTATGTAGAAAGAGCTGGTAAAGACCAAGCAAAACTATCAAACCAAACTAACAAGATCAATCAAGCACAAACTTCCACCAATAAGCCCAAAACTCCAGGTAAAGCCAATCTCAGTAGCAAGATCACAAGAGCAAAAGAAGACAAGAAAACTCACCACTTAGCCTAGAAGAATAGTGTAAACTTGTCGCAAACAAAAACTCTCAAGAAGCAAGAAAACTCTTCAAAAAGCTGTTACAAGACCTAGCCTACCGAACTCAAGAAAACCAATCAAGAAACGAAAAATCGTAGAGTTGGCAAAACACAAGATAGAGTTATAATGATAGGAGCTTCCCACTGCTCTGAGCAAAAGCAATCAGCCCAAGAATGCTCAACAAAGCCATCTCTGTACTCAAAACCAAGTACAAAGACCAGAAACAACACTTCATGCCAAAAGACTAGTTTTAAATCAAACGAAAGAGAGAAAAAGAAAAAGACCACCTTCTTCACAATCCAAGAGAGTGCAAGACACCTAGAGGGATATTCCATGTTTTAAAGGACCAAAACGCCAAGAAATCCAAAAATTCAAAAACTTCTAGGTACGCTACTACAAGCAATAAATGTTAATACTGCTATCTCCAGGTTAAAGGAAACTCGTATATATCAGCTGTCCCTAGGACAAACTTGCATGTATATGCGACCGTGTGTAGAAAAAGCACGTATACAAAGGTGAATATTGAAAAACAAAAGGACAAGCCCGGATAAGAAACCGTGACTGCATCAATTTGCAGTGCAACCGATCTTAAATGAAAGTTAAAACTCGTCTTTGAACCTACCAAACAAGAAACCACTGCCCAACAGGGGGAGTCACAAGAATGTGATCCCCAGTGGAGTCGCCAGTTCTATTTCGGGGAAAATCACCCTAGAGGTTCGTTGGGTTACAACCTCCACAGAGCAGGGGCATGCTACTTAAGAAGGACTCACACAACCATGCATGTTCAAAAAAACTAAATAGAGTAGATCGAGGAAGTTACCCGTAGGTCCTACGGTTGAAGCAGATCCCGCAGGGTCCAAACCCCCAACAACCGTCCTTCCTTCTTAACCTGAAAGACAAGAAGAAACAAGCACGAAGAACTGGTTGTACAGCATATATCTACTCTAAATGTTAGTGAAATTCATATAAAACATCAGATAAATCATAATGAATGCTTAAACAACAATTTTCTCATATATGTAAGCAGACACTAACACGTATGTTTCGGGAACAAGATGGTACTTCTATATTATAAATAGCATGTACAAAAGTAACGAGTGGAGAGATCACCTGAATCCTTCCACGGCCTTCGAGCAGATCGTCGTCCGGATCCGTCCCGCCCTTGCCTCGCTAAGACTCCTTCCAAACTGGTGCATACGAGATGACATATAGGGAGATGAGCATCTCAAGGAAACAAGGGTTTCCTATAATGAACTGGGAAAGTGCAGGAGGCACGGGGAATCAGACTTGGATAGGGAATACCAACAAAGTATAATATCAATAATTCTCTCTCTCCCTTAGGCCATACACATGAGGGATTTTTATACTCCCTCCAAGTAGTTTCAACAGTTGGAAACAGTTGGCCACGTGCTGGGGTGGTTGAACTACCTGAGTAACCATCAACCCAGCCCGAAAATAGGGAATTTTTATATATTTTTCATAATTTTAATGGCATACGCGGAAAAGTGCAACTGGACTCACGTATACACGCGGAAAAGTACGGGCATAGTCGCGTATGGGGATTTTTACACTGTTTTTAAGTGAATTTGTCCAAGTCTGTAGGAATGGGTGCCCAAAACCATCAAAGCAATCATGAATCATATGAAGGTGAGAAATGATGCTATAACACCCCACATACAAAATCCCTTTATACTTGTGGCAGATTACAAATCAGGGCTTTAACCAACATACATACGTTTAAATGATCCACAATGCATATATATTTAACATACATATGATTAGAAATCAACAACGTAAAATTTATAATATGGAACATATAACATACATGGAACAAGGACTTATAGGGTCCCACAACATGGTGACCAATCACAGCGCATTGCATTTCGCTTGCCCGAAAGTTCTAACTTTTCCCAATAAACATATTTCCTATTTTTTTCGTTATGCGATCGTATCACATCTCATCCTGCTTACCGTGCGAACTCTTAAGTACAAACCATAAAATATTAAGTGTGAACTCATGCACAATGCTAACACGTGGTCTCCCCTTGTCGCATCGCATAGTCCAATATTTACCGCATCGCAAACAATTTAACTTATCGCGCCCTGCCTTAGCTCTATCTGCTATAATTTGCGATGTGCACTTTTGTGATTTTTCACCCGCCGTTGATTTGCACCCAGATCTAAGGGTCCTCATTTGATCTCACTTCGCACCTTATAATATTTACTTTGTGGTTACCCTATTTTTCTTGTGATCTGAAATATTGTGTAGTGCTTACAAATGTCCCTTCTCCACTTCGCTTCACACACAAAATAAATTACCTTGTGACTCCTTATTGCTATCCTTTAAGCATTGCGACGTGTGATGTTGCGATGTGTTTCCGTGTGTCCCTTCTTCACTTCACATCACAATTGATTTAAATTACATTGCGATGCCTTAACACTTACCTGCTATAATTTGAAATTTGTGCTTTTGATCTCCATCGATGCGATCATCACCGTTGATTTTCCCATATCTACGTTCCTCATTGTTTCTTGCAATTTGATTGTATTTCTGCCCCACTTATCTTACGATGAATCATATCCGTCGATTTATCGCCTTCATTTTTGCAATCTAATCCCAACCATCCGCCCGCCTTCGTGCACATCTTCTTTGCCTCTTCTGCCTACTTTGGTCATAGTCATCCATCTCTTGCCTTTGCTTTTGTGATCTAATCCTGACCATTCGTTCACCTCCCGTGGAATTCTTCAAGGAATTCTCTGTCTTAGTCAATTTTTTATTTGTTTACACTGTCCGTCTCTCTGACTTTGGCTCTTGTTGATCTCACTTCTACCTCTCGGCTCTCGTCACTCTCTCCTCTTCCTCTCATCTATCGCCTCTTCCTGCTTCTGCTATGTGCAGGATCTCTAGTCCTCGTTGTGTCTTGAAAATCCGATTTCCTTCAGCTGTCTCTGCCTCTTTGCTCTCTCTAGTCCATTCGCTACCTGTGTTGCATTCACTGCCTCTCTTGTCTCTTCTTCTTTGTTTCCTCTGCTTCCTTTCTGCCTTTGGTGCCTTCTTAGTTTCATTCGCTACCTCTACTACATTTGGTGCCTCTCTACATTCGTTGCATCTCTGATTTCATTGCTTCTCTTCCTTTTCTTCTTAGCTTCATTCACTGCCTCTCTGCTTTTTCTACTTCTCTTTTGCCTTTGCTGCCTCTGCTCCTTGTTTGCTTTGCTTCTTAGCTACATTCACTTCTTTGTTGCCTTTTCTGATAGTCTAATGCTACTCCTTGCCTTTCTTCTGCTCATCTACCTCTCGTTTATGCTTTTTTACTGCATTGTTCCCTGATCTTCTCCTTTTCCTTATCGTTGGTTCTTCTCTGATCCTTTCCCTTAATGATAGTTCAGGTGTTGCTCCTTTGTGATCCTTTGTCATCAATTCTGAGAAGTGTCTTGTCTTCCTCTACTTGCTTTTCAGAAGAGCCTTTCTTCTTCTTCTTTCTTTTCCTCCCCCTTTGACATCGATCGCAAAGGGTTTCACATTTCCCATGTAGTTTCTATCTTTTCATTTCCTCTCTCTGAGTTGTGTTTAGGCATTCTTCTTCTGACTTTGTATCATGCTGCTCCAAACCGGTGTAAAATAGTAGTTAGGAGAATACATTGAGAATCATTGAATTTGTATGTAGGCTGATACCATCCCAAAGCTCAGACTCCTTTCCCTTATATAAAGCTGAAATTGATGATAAGGAAACTTCGTAGAACAAACTTATATAATCAGAGATGCATCATTGGAACAATACTAAAATACTAAGAATGCTCCATATGACATATAAAGTCTTCTCCAGATATACTTCAGTCCATATTATGATTTTCATCTGAGATGCATATCTGTTGAGGAAGATTGTAGATGGAATATGTCTTCTTCTGCAATACACATCTGTAGTACACATTTGTTCAAATATGATGATGTCAATATATCTTTTGCAACCACAGTTCACCTTTACTACCTGTGGGTAGTGATATGTGTTTGACTATTAACAGGCATATTACACTACCAGCCGAAAGGCCCTTGATACTAATGTGAACAATGATTCAAACTGTAACTTACAACTTATTGTAAGATTAGACAATATCTTTCAATCTAAGAGACCAAGTGACTTTACTACTGGTACAGAGTACTTTTTGAAACTAACCCTTGAGGCTAGATACATTCAATGTATTGGTCAGTCTCACTTATCAACTATCCAATTTTATTTATGACCTAAGGGGGTATGTATGTCAATGATCAATCCCTTTTCAATGGTGAATTACCAACAAATCCTTTTTGCTGAAGTATGCTTTATATGAATCAAGAGAATACTTTTGAGCTTTAAATGGTAATATTAACACAACTATTCATTCATACTTCAGATACTTTAAATGTTCTATCATGATGATCCTCAAAAAAACATATTCAAGTTTTTTAATTGAAATCTCACCAAACAGACTTCACACAGTTTTATGAATTATCCTAAGAAAGAGGTCTTGAATATATATCTGTACTGACTTGAGGAAGGCATGCAGTTATATCTAGAAATAGATATTTCTTCAATGCTCATTATAATACTTCAAGTGTTAACAAGATAATGATCCTTTAGCATAGTTATTGACATTTTTGTGCTTTAATAATGTAGATAACACTGGGAATACTACGTTGATGTATTGCTGCCATAATATTTTGATCCTGAGGACCTGTACCATACCTCTGCTCTACTAATAACACTTGGTATTATTCTAATAGGTAGGCTGCTTGTTCCAAATTCCCATCGATACTAATTTGATCAATCATGCAATAATTTCACTTCAACTCCCACATGCACCCATAGTTAAGATAACCTTCATAGTTTCTCCTATTGAGCTCTCCATTGTTCTCAACAGCAATCATCAATATATTGAATATGATCCTAGCATAATTAACATTTTTCTTATTCTTTCATTCCCGTTTAAAAGAATATCACTGCATATTCCTTTCTAAGACTACTCCAGAAACATTGATGCTCTATATACACTTCAACTATTCTAACATAATGATCTTCGGGAAGACGTCTTCACTTTCTTTACTTGGAATCTACAAGGGCAGACAAAACATAGTTTTATCACTCATTTAATGGCTCTCCTCCAAGGGGACCTTCTATATTTGAAAGATGTAATTATATCATGATGATAAGCATTTCTCCTACTCATCCTTCTTAAATTTGATCCATTTCTAACTCTTGTAGTGTGATGCACAGTGTGATCATCCTCTATGGATCTTTCCAGTTCTATATCTCAAAACATAACTTTTTGATTTTAACTATTCATCACTTAGTGCATTGTTGTCTTCTTAGCTTACATGTTCATGGCTGATGATCCCTATACAACCATGGTTGCTTGCTACCATCTCTCCTTCCATCAATCTTGTTGGCTATTGAAGGCCGCAGATATCCTTCCTCCTTTATTATTTTCTATCCAAGGAATTGTCCTTTCCCTTCTTAAACTTTTAGTTGCTCTTATTCCAAGGAGCTATTCTTAGACTACTTTTATGGGGACTATTTATGAACTGCTCTCCCCCTGGGATGTTGCTTCTTATTTATTGCTGGCTGGATATTTATGTTGCTTCCTAGAGTAGCTCCCCCTAAGACTATGATGGATTCATTATGTTATTGAAGTAACAGGCCCCCCCTTTCTCTTTTCCTTCAATAATTTATTGGGGTTCTTCATAATGTCTACGCTTCTTTTTTATTCACAGTTTTGTTCGATTTGGTTGGATTCCATCATCTATATATATTTCTTTAATTTATATGGCATCTTACTATATTTTTCTTTGTTACCAAGCTTGTGGTATAAATAACATCTTATTTTACCTAATAAAGTTTGAGCTAATGTATGAAATTTTGTTCCCCTTTTTTAATACAGTTTACATTCAATAGATTTATGTCCAAATTCATTGCATGAAAAACAGTAGCCATGGAATTAATTAGTGTACCTGGTGAAAGGTTGTCCTCTCCATCTGTTTGCTTAAGGTAGTATTTTCATTTTCTGCATCCCTTGATGGTTGGACTAGATTTTCTTTGTCTTACAGTATGATGCAATATGTCTAGGTTTGTGGCAGGAAAAACAAGTGATACTTCTCATGGGAGGAAAGAACCTCCTTTGGAAGCTTATGAATTTATTCAATTAATATTCAGGAGTGTATGGGCCTTTTGTAGCTAATTGTTCATTCCTCTCATTCTCTGTCCTTTCATGTTGCTGCTTGTTTTTGTTAGTTTCTTTACAAATCATGTTTTTGTTGGCTTCTACTTATGTCAGAATCTTTTAAGCTTCTTCATTATCCTTCACAAATTTTACAAAAGTGATATTTAAGTTATCTTCTACGTTGGACTTACTTGTTTCTCCTTCATAGCCTAACCTAGTCTTTATGAGAGGAAATATTTGAGAATTTAGTATTTTTTCCAACTGTTCAGAGCTTTTCATTCGTGGAGTGTTCATAGATAACTCCCTTTAGGTATTTTCTAGTTTCTTTCTCAAGAAAACTACTTATTCTTCCAATTTCCATTTCTCATGATGTTTATCTTTAATTTTCTTAAGTAGAATGTATTCCACCTTCCTAGCTTCCTCAAGTTCTACTTTCAACTAAATGAGGTTTTCCAAATCAGGTTCTTCCTTTACATATTTCAAGAGAATTTCTTTTCATTTTCTGCACTTGAGTCTAAGTTTGTCTATTTCCTTTAGGGAACTCCTTAGCTCCCACTCAATATCTACCTCACCTTCTTCCTCATCTTCCAGAAGGAATCCTTCAGGCTCTTCCTTGGCCATCAACACAAATTCAGAGGTTCCTTATTCATTTGAGGACTCATCTGAGCTTTCAGATGCAGTGTTATCTTGCTAAGCATAAAATTATTCTCTATTAACTCTCTTCCCTTTCTGACATTTATTTATTTATTTTTTCTTTGTCTCTTGTGGTTATTTCTCAGTTTTCTTATGAGGAAATTTATATGCATAGTTCCCCACTCTTCCACAGTTAAAGCACTTAAATGGAAGTTTACCTTTGTATTTATCGGTGCCTTTATCCAATCTTCTAACGAATTTGTCATCTTCTTCATATGAGCATGAACATGTATCTTCCTTCTCTTTCATGCACTTTTCTACCTTAAAGGCTTTCTCCATCACATTTGACTTCCCTTGTGGAAGTCTCATATCATAGTCCGTCAGGTTTCCAAGCAATTGGTTCATGGTCAATGTTTCCCAGTTAGTTGTTTCTTCTATGGCAGAAACCTTAGGGTTAAACTTGGACGGTAAAGGTCTCAATATATTTTGTACAATTACACATTCTTTTATGGTTTCTCCTAGAGCTTTCATGTTATTAAAAAAAATTTCAACCTTTAAGAAGAAGCTGGCTACATCTTCTTCTTCATTCATTTTTATATTTTCCAACTGAGCTCTATAGGCTTGCAATTTTTCTGTCTTCACATTTTTATCTCCCTCATGGATAATTTCCAATGTATCCCAAATTTCTTTAGCAGTCACACTGTGCGTTACCTTGATAATTCAGACTCACACGGACTGCTCGAAAGTGCATTCATGACTTTTGCATTGGCTATGAAATTTTGTTTGACATATTTTTTTATGTCAATATCCTTTAGAACATATCCTTCTTCCACAGCAGCCCAAAATTCTATTCCTAGAGACATTATGTATTTCCCCATTCTTATTTTCTAGAAAACATATTTTTTGCAAGTAAAAAATGGGGCTTTATTTATTGAGCATCCTTCTAAACTAGCCATCTTGGGGACCTAGGATCTCCTTCCAGTTGTTAAACTGATACAGAAGGAGCCTTCTCTGATACCAATTTTTCAACCCCTAGTTAAACTGATAGGGGGGTTGAATCAGTATAATGCATTCATGGTGTTGTAAAACTTTCTTTTACACTTATTTACACCTTTATTTCATGATCAAATTAATGTATAATGGAACAACAATCTTAATAAGTGAGAAACACGTATTAATCATATTAAATAGAGAATATGAACACATAATAATCATACACATAGACAACAGATATAAGTGGAAACCCATAAGGGAGAAAACCACATATTATTATTGTTGTGATACAAAGGCAAGCTCCAAATCCCTCTCACCATTGATTTTCTATAGGCTCCAACCTACAGGAGGCTACTACCTCAATTCTGCAAGCTACAACTTGCTTGGAAGCTCCAACTCCCATCTATTTTCTGCAAGCTACAACTCAGAGGAGGCTCCTACCTCAACCAGCTACAACTGGACATCTATCAAGCTACAACTTGAAATGGAAGCACCAACTCCCATGTATTTTCTGTAGGCTACAACCCACTAGAGGCTCCTACCTCAACCAGCTACAACTTGACATCTATCAAGATACAACTTGATATGGAAGTACAAAATTCCTCACTTTACAATAAAATAATATGCTGATTTACCTGGATATCATCTATTTTTTTCTCTTTATTCACTGTTCTCCTTCCATCCTTTATATATTCTTTAAATCATCTCTGGATCTTAACAACTTCTCTATCTACTCCTTCTTCTTCTTCCACTCTCTAACCTCTTTAAGCATATTACAATAACATCATTTATAGAACCTCATATATATTTGCATTCCATATGGGAATATGAAATAAACAGGTATGAATATTTTCCTTCCACCTTCTCATTTTCTCACTTAGCACATTCAGGATGTTACAATACTATGTACTCATTTCAGTATTACAGTGGAGTTTTTCTTTGACTATGGAGACTTTCCTTTGCATCACAAACAATATAAAAATAAGAATACATTTTCAGTTATAATAAATTATTTACTCAACCCATCATTTTTTTTGCTTTGTTGTGTGTTTGGCCTCTTCTACTTGTTTTACTTGTGTCTTTTCTATTTCTGCCATTTTATTCCTTCTTTGTTGCATAACTTCCTTGTTTCTTCTATTCCCTATGTATTTTCTATAGCATTGAGCCTTTTCATCTACCTTACTGCTGCAACACTGTTTTGCATGAGTTCATGTTCCTTTGTTATATGTTCATGCCATTCCCTTGTGACCTGTGGGTATGACCCACATACAAATCCCTTTATACCCGCGGGGGATTACAAATACGAGCTTTAATCAACATACATACTTTTAAACAATCCACAACGCATGTACATTTAAAATACATATGATTAGAAATCAATAGCGTAAACTTTATAATATGGCACATATAACATACACAGAACAAGGGCTTATAGGGTACCACAACACAATGACCAATCACAGCGCATCGCACTTCACTTACCTGCAAATTTTAAATTTTTTCAATAAACATATCTTCTATTTTCTGTGATATGTGATCACATCACATCGCATCCAGCTTACCCTGTGAAATCTTAAGTACAAACCATAAAATATGCAGTGTGCGCTCATGCTCAATGCCGACACAGGGTTTCCCCTCATCGCATTGCATATTCCAATATTTACTGCATCACAAATAATTTAACTTATCACACGATGCCTTAGCTCTATCCTCTATAATTTGTGATGTGCGCTTTTGAGATTTTTTGTCTATCATTGATCTGCACCCAGATCTAATGGTCCTTATCTGATCACACTTCACACTTTATAAGATTTACATTGTGGTTACCCTCTATTTCTTGCGATCTGCAATATTGCGCGGTGCTGACACGTGTCCCTTCTCCACTTCGCATCACACACACAATAAGTTACCTTACGATGACTTATTGCTATCCTTTAAGCGTTGTGATGTGCAATGCTACATTGTGCTACCACGTATCCCTTCTTCACTTCACATCCCAACTAATTTAACTCACCTTGCGACGCCTTAATGCTTACCCACTATACTTTTCAATTTTCACTTTTGATCTTCGTCGATGCGATGATCACCGTTGATATGCCCATATCTATGATCCTCATTGTTGCTCGTAATTCGATCGTATTTTTTCCCCGCTTATCTTACGATGAATCATATCCGTCCATTTATTGCCTTTGCTTTTGCGATCTAATCCAGACTGTCCGCTCGCCTTCGCATGGCTCTTCTTCGCTTCTTCTACCTGCTTTGATCTCAATCACCCATATCTCACCTTTGCTTTTGCGATCTAATCCTGACCTTCGATTTTCCTCCGTTAGAATTCTTCAAAGAATTCTCTACCTATGTTAGTGTCAGCCTTTGCAGCTTTCCCCCAATGATCAAACATTCTCTTACAAGGTGATTTTAAGGTGTCAAGGTCAAATTTTGTCATTTTAGAGAGTCTTCAAACAAAATTTGGTCACTAGGCATTAGGTCTAGGGTTTTCTTTTACTCTTGTAAAAGTTGTCCAAATGTCGGTCCATGTCACCATTCGGCTGAGTGTAACATCATTCAGAGGGTTGTCATCATCATGTCAATTTCCAAAGGGTCATTTTACACCTTTTTCATGCTTCAGTTGTGCCTAGGTAAGGTCCATTTCCCTTTCCTACGGTTTTGGAGGTAATTTCTCTTGGATGGTCAAATCATCAGTAAAACTTGTATCCTGATGTTCATATACCTTCCCCTATCCTTAATGTACCTTATTAAACACTTCCCATCATTGAGATCCCCCAAATTCCTCATTTTTGCACAAACCCTAGTTTCTTGCTACAACTTGGTAATTTTCTAGGCTAGGCCTGTGTTTTTCCCTTTTCGACCCCTTCCCCTCACTCAATATCTGAAATTCCACTTTCCCCTACTTCCTAACATCGCTCCCTACTTCCAAAAATTTTCTCAAGAATTTAGAAGCCCCTTATCCCCTTCATTTTGCTTCATTTCGACAAATCCCTTGTTCCACACATTGGGATATATTTTGACTAAAATAATGTTTCTGAGAAATATAAGATGAATTTGGGAAAAATGAGAGATTTTTTTGTCCCCAATAGGCCAAGGAAGAAAAAATTCCTTCACTTTTTACACAGGTGTCATGGTTTTAGAGAAATGTCAAAAATACCATTGCCTCAGGAGAATTGAATGCACCTCTGAAGTGACCTTGGGAAAATCAAGATTTCTCCTAGCTTGGTTGGCCAAATGACTTAATTGATGCATCTAATGATACCTAGACACAAATATATTTCCAATGAGCTATCATGAGCTCAATTTGGAGTTGAGGAAGACTTTCAAAAGTTGACTGCAACAGCACTCTGCCTTGAGGCAGCCTCATTTTGCTCATTTTGACCAGTCTTGGGAGATTTGAATTTTGACAAGGAAAGTGAACTCCAAATTGAAAAATTCCAGTTGTTTTGGAAATTATACTCAATAATATTTCCAACGAGCTATTACACGCCAAATTTGGACATCGGGAAGGCCTCCAAAATCCTCCTGCAAAACGGCACGGCGCATAGAAGAGTGGGCGCGGCGCATTGGGTTTGTGCGCGGCACATTGGGTTGGTGCGCGACGCATTGGGCTAGAACACAAGATTTTTGCCATTTCTTTCACCCATAAATTTTTTCTCAGTCTCTCCTTGTTCAAGTGAGTCAAATCCACTTCCTAATTTCTTTTAACAAGTGTCTGGTGTTGGTATGAAATTTTAAATGCGAAAAACTCAAAATCCTACTCTCATGTTTTAAGAATGCTCCTAGGGTTTTAAATTTGGTTTGGTGTCAATCATTGCTACTTACCCCATCTATTACCACTACTTATTTTATCATTACCACAGTTTATTTCCCTATTCCCTTACATCCTAAACCATCTATATCCCTTGTTCCCATTTTCCCTATCCCTAAACCCTATTATTTCCTACCATTTTCCCTCTCCCATATCATTTGTAGCAAATTCCCATTACTCCTATCCCTAAATCCTTTCACTCCATTTTCTTATCCCTTTCCCTATCATTTACAAAAAATCTCCAAATCCCATATCCCAAACATGTCAAGTGATTGTCTCATATTTTAAATCCACTTGACAGAAACTCCACTTTTCCCCACTGTTCCATATTCCTCACAGTCCCTCATTTCCCTTTGGCACATTTGGCACTTGGAGACGAAGACACCGAGTCCTAATTTCTCATTTTCAACAAATCAAACATACACTTGTCATACACATTGCAACACCATGACGGACACCGACACATCCTATGAACAAGACAGTGATTCCGCCACTGAACTGCATGCACCAGGAGGACACTGAAACGGTGAAAAAGGCCTGATCCACTCCAAATATTGGCCGAATCTTCTTTGGCTGAGCATGGCACATGATGGGGGACCTTCACTCCAAGTTTTAGCAAATTTGGAGAAAATTTTGTCATTTTTTAAATTTTGATTGCAAAACAGGTTTTTCTGCCCGACGCGTCGCGCCACTCGACGTGCGCTTATGTTTGAGAGATTTTCTGGAGGAAAAATTGACATTTTTTGATTTTTTATGAAAATTTATGCATGCTCAGGAATGGTCGAGAGATTTCATCAAGTTTTGGATGGTCTTAAGGGTCAAAAACACTCCAAAAATGGCCTTTCTGCCACCTTTTGCACCAACAGGAACCAGTCTTGGGAGATTGAAGTTTTGGAGGGGCAAATTAACTTCAAATTGAAAAATTCCACTTGGGTTGGATAGTATATAGACAAGGATTTCCAACGAGATATCATGAGCTCAATTTGGACTTCAGGAAGTGCCCCAAAAACATGCTCAACGTGGCGCGGTGCATTGAGTTTTCTAGCGCGGCGCATAGAGGATTTTGGTCCAATTTTTACTTTTCAGCTCAGAAATTCGGCCAGTTTGACTAGTTTCACTCTGTGATGTAATTATTGATCTATATTGATGTAATTTTATGGCTATGATGTAATTTTGGCTCACATTTAATTTTTCTATAGGATTCATTCACTAAAAAGTGAAAAATAAGTGAATGGATCAGTTTCCTAGCATATAGAGGGAAGTTGTTTGATTGCCTAGATTTCAGTTCCTAGTTTAGAATTGGTTGAAACAGCTCCTAGAAGGATGAGCTCGACCCCTAGAGGCATGGTAAGGGGTTAGGATGGTCTATATTATGTATTTTCTGAGACATTTTCAGGGTTGGACTTTTGGGAATAGTTTGGCACCTCATTGTATATTCATTTCAGCTTTTTGGCAAAGGAAAGACCAGAGTTTTGCAGCACTTGTTGGGATCCTTGTGGCTCTGAGTTTTGATGATGTTTTTCTCCATGTATCTGTAAGTTTCATTAATTTTTATGTATTCCATTTCCCTTCTCTTTGCTTCTGAATTAAACAAATGAGTAACTAAGGTAGAATTCATTAGTTTGCTGGTGCTCTGCCTTAAACTTTTGTTTAGTTTTATATGTTTTCCTCCATTTGAAGAGGATCCTTGCACCTTCTTGCCCTCTTCAGATCATCAACAGTATTTTCTATCCATTCATTGAATCTAAGACATCAAATCCATTACCTTCCCTGCCCCAACTTGAACTCTGCAAGAATTTGGCCTCATCCCCAAGCCCAAAACTTCCTTTCTCTTTTTCCAACAAAAAATCCCTAAAAATCATTCCAAACTCCTTGATTAATATACCTAGCCTAAAATTAGCACACATTTCAATCATCTCAAGGCCTATTGATACATTTTTACTAATATGAACTCGGAGAGAGCCCTCTCCTGTTCTGGTAGGGCTAGCTACCAGACTGAGCGTGGTTTGGTGTTACCCTGAATCCCACCTTCCTTCAGCCTAAGGTGGATTTGGGCTATAACATAGTGGTGACTCCACTGGGAAGAAAATGGTTTTATTGTTGGTGTTATTTGTTTTATAAGCTACAGACGGAGCCTGAATTTATGCCAGGAAGCCTTCGAAACGCTCTTGCTTTGCATTAGCGAAAGTAGATAAACGCTGCTTCAGTCAATCTCTGGTCTAGTTTGTAAATGTGACACTTGACTTGTAAATTGCCCCAGTATATGTATCAAGTTAGATCTGATGGTTGATGGTGGACAACGATCAGACACCGCAAGGCTGAAATCATTCACCTAGCGACACTAAATCAGTTTCGAGATCAGATCCAAGGACTCCACTGGAGGATGAACCTGATTAGCAGAAACATGAAATGACAATATGGAAAGATCAGGTATTCAAGTTGGAATTTCATCCAAGACATTTTGTTCTTTGTCATAAATTATTTCTTCTCTTTTCCCGAGAATATCAAGAAGGCTTTGCAAAGTATATTGTATTTGAGAAAAGATCCTCGGCCTGCATTTGATTCCTTCCCTTTGAAGATTGTGAATACCAAAGATTTCCATGCTTTTAAGCTTGATCAAGACCTTTCTTCCGAATCTTGTGATGACCATCTTCAAACTGATGAACCTCAAGAGACCAAGACTGATTCTGCCGCATTTGTACATAGCCCTATACCTTGTAAAATTCCAGATCGATACAAGCCTCTGATTTTACCTCTTATATCCCATGCTTTCCCTAAAAATTATGACCTATATCTACCAAGATTTGATGGCGAACGCGACAATGTCATTGCTGAGAGACATGTTCTGAATTTTGAGTCTTTTCTTGACCTTTTTGAATTTGATGAAGAGGATGTCAGTATTAGGATTTTTGCTCTTTCTTTGCAAGGCAAAGTCAAGAGTTGGTTCAAAGCCCTGCCTGATGCGAGCATCTCAGATTTCCAACAGTTCGTCGAAGTTTTCCTCGACGGGTGGGTGGTCAGATAGAACCTTTTCTTGATTATAGAAGAGTATAACCAGCTGAAAAGACTGCCAGGGGAGACAGTACAACAGTTTTCTACCAGATTTAACCAAGTATATTTTTCGATGCCAGCTGATATAAGACCTTCTCCTAGATCTGCTCTCTTGCACTACCCGGGTGCCTTTGATCCGGAAATGGAGTTTCAGTTGAGAGAAAGGAATATTGCAACACTTGTAGAGATACAGAACAGTGCAGTAAATGTAGAGGCTCATTTTCTGATCCGAAGGGCAAGGTTGAAGGAAGAAGAGATGAAAAACATAGATCCGGAGAAATCGACATCTTTAGAGGTAAAGCTTGACATGTTGGTAAGTGCAGTAGAAGAGATGATGCAAAAGAACACCACAAGGAATGAGTATAATGTTCAAGCCCATGACTTGCTGATTGAAGAAGAACAAGTGGCTGATCCAAAACATTTTGTTTCTTATCCCAGTTGTCATAGTGATTGTTTTATAGATCATTTTGAAGAAGAGAGAGTTGTTGATATGACATGTATGCTTGATGATGTGTTGTATACTGATGATTTGCCTCAGTTTGATCAGTATGATGATGATTATGTTCTCCAAACAGAAGCTAATCTTGCAGACGAATCAGCAGCTAGTTTGTGCGAGGAGGAAGTTCACTTTCAGCAGCTTGAGTACAGTGATCAATCGATACATATCAGCTATGACAATGATGAGGAAAGTGCAGCAAATTTTGAAGTAAGTGAAGGATCTTTGCCTTTTTGTTTTGATTCGTTTCAGCTCATTAGAGACAACTTCCATGCAATCAGAAATCAACTGCCAACAATTCTTGATTTGGAACATCTTGAGGGCAATCAAAACCTTGTTCAAGACTTCTCATATTCAGATGTGCAGCCCATTGATTGTCAAGTTGCAGATGAAGACATGGGAGTTGGCACATATGATTTAATGATACAAGATGACTCCGTACCATTCCGTTTTGAATCATTCCAGTTTTTGAAGGGTAAATTGCATAGTAAAGCTTCAAATGAGCAGCCTGTAGCATCAGATTTGCAGCCACCAAATGAAATTGAAGGTCAGATTACAGATGAAGGTGTGGAAGATGAAATGCATGATTTAATGATGCAAGATAATTCTGTACCCTTTTTTTCGAAACATTTCAGTTTATAAAGCAGAATCTTCGTAATCTCTCTAAAGCAAAAGATGAACAGCCAGTAGGATGTCATACAGTTTCAATGGATATGACGCAGCAGTCTTCTCAAGTTTTTGATGATCATATTGCTCATGTGTTGGATGATGTTTGTTGTAAAACTTTTGCTCCATTTGTTAACCATGTGCCAGGAAAGAATGTTGATAATAATCTTACTCAAAAGTCGCCTTCATTGTCTTGTTTAACAGATTGTTCATTGCATAGCCCATGTTAATATTTGTAGTCATATGAGGAGATTTATGAAGGAGACTTTTGTTCTGTTTGGAATCAGCAACAGAGTTTGGTTATGCATGAAATTTAGGATCCTTTTGACAGCTTGCTGCTGTCACCAAAGAAAGACAGCATGAATGTGAGGAAAATCTTAATATCCAACTATGAAGATTACTTGGACCAGAGCAGTAATGTGTTAATGGAAATCAATATCTATGTTTATGAAGATCCTTTCGTAGAATTCTTGAAGTCATCCAGTAAATTCATGCTTTGCAAGTTTATCAGCAGTGAACTTGATTCCAAGTTTCCATGGGAGTTGCCTTTCGATTCTTCCCTTTTCCTACGCATCAGAAAGAATTTGGGAAGAAATCAAATAGCAGGCAGGATGCTTACATGGTTGCATTGGTTTTTTCATTTCACTTGATCAGGTGATGAATGGAACAATTAGAGTAGGTTGTATTGAATAAGCTTCATATTGAGCATATTTCCATTTTGTCAGTTGTGTTTAAGTATCGAGTCAGTTTTTAGTTGAGTGAGAGTCAATTTGTGCCGTCAAGTCATCAGTTTTCAGCCATGCATTTCAGTTTGATTTTTTGATTCCATTGCCCAATGGATGAAGGCACTGTTTGCTTTCCAAAGATCTGTAGTTCTTGGCACCTCCAAGGAGCTACCATCCCCATTGGATCCAATGCTAGTGTCAGCCTTTGCATATTCCCCCCAGTGATCAAACATGCTCTTTCAAGGTGATTTTAAGGTGTTAAGGTCAAATTTTGTCATTTCAGAGAGTTTTCAAACAAAATTTGGTCACTAGGCATTAGGTCTAGGGTTTGCTTTTACTCTTGTCAAAGTTGTACAAATGTCGGTCCATGTCACCATTCGGCTGAGTGTACCATCATTCAGAGGGTTTTCATCATCATTTCAATTTCCAAAGGGTCATTTTACACCTTGTTCATGCTTCAGTTGTGCCTAGGTAAGGTCCATTTCCCTTTCCTAGGGTTTTGGAGGTAATTTCTCTTGGATGGTAAAATCATCAGTAAAAATTGTATCCTGATGTTCATATACCTTCCCCTATCCTTAATATATCTTATTAAACACTTCCCATCACTGAGATTACCCAAATTCCTCATTTTTTCACAAACCCTAGTTTCTTGCTACAACTTGGCAATTTTCTAGGCTAGGTCTATGTTTTGCCCTTTTGTACCCCTTCCCCTCACTAAATCTCTGAAATTATACTTTCCCCTGCTTCCTAACATCCCTCCCTACTTCCCAAAATTTCCTTAAGAATTTAGAAGCCCCTTATCCCCTTCATTTTTCTTCATTTAGACAAATCCCTTGTTTCACACATTGGGATAGGTTTCACTCAAATGATGTTTTAGAGCAATAAAAGATGAATTTTGGAAAAATGAGAGATTTTTTTGTCCAAAACATGCCAAAGAAGAAAAACCTCCTTCAATTTTTACACAGGTATCATGGTTTTAGAGAAATGTCAAAAATATCGTTGCCTCGGGAGAATTGAATGCACCTCTGAAGTGACCTTGGGAAAATCAAGATTTATCCTAGCTTGGTTGGCTAAATTACTTGCTTGATGAGTCAAATGATAACTAGACACAAATATATTTCCAATGAGCTATCATGAGCTCAATTTGGAGTTGAGGAAGACCTTCAAAAGTTGACTGCAAGAGCACTCTGCCTTGAGGCAGCCTCATTCTACTCATTTTGACCAGTCTTGGGAGATTTGATTTTTGATAGAGTAAATGAACTCAAAATTGAAAATTCTACTTGGGTTGGTGCTAAACTCACAGATATTTCCAACGAGCTATCACATGCCCAATTTGGACATCGGAAAGGCCTCCAAAAGCCTCCTGAAAAATGGCGCGACGCATTGGGTTTGTGCGCGGCGCATTGGGCCAGAACACAAGATTTTTGCCATTTCTTTCACCCATCAAATTTTTCCCAGTCTCTCCTTGTTCAAGTGAGTCAAATCCACTTCCTCATTTCTCTTAACAAGTGTTTGGTGTTGGTATGAAATTTTAAATGCGAAAAACTCAAAATCTTACTCTCATGTTTTAAGAATGCTCCTAGGGTTTTAAATTTGGTTTGGTGTCAATCATTGCTACTTACCCAATCTATTACCACTGCTCATTTTATCATTACCATAGTTTATTTCCCTATTCCCTTACATCCTAAACCATCTATATCCCTTGTTCCCATTTTCCCTATCCCTAAACCCTATTATTTCCTACCATTTTCCCTCTCCCATATCATTTGTAGCAAATTCCCATTACTCCTATCCCTAAATCCTTTCACTCCCTTTTCTTATCCCTTTCCCTATCATTTACAAAAAATCTCCAAATCCCATATCCCAAACATGTCAAGTGATTGTCCCATATTTTAAATCCACTTGACAAAAACTCCACTTTTCCCCACTGTTCCATATTCCTCACAGTCCCTCATTTCCCTATGGCACATTTGGCAATTGGAGCTGAAGACACTGAGTCCTAATTTCTCATTTTCAACAAATCAAACATACACTTGTCATACACATTGCAACACCATGATGGACACCGACACATCCTATGAACAAGAGAGTTATTCCGCCACTAAACTACATGCACCAGGAGGACACTGAAACGGTGAAAAGAGCCTGATCCACTCCAAATCTTGGCCGAATATTCTTTGGCTGAGAATAACACGTGATGGAGGTCCTTCACTCCAAATTTCAGAAAATTTGGAGAAAATTTTGTCATTTTTGAGTTTTTGGTCACAAAACAGGTTTTCCTGCCCGACGCGTCGCGCCACTTGGCGCGCGCTTACGTTTGAGAGATCTTCTGGAGGAAAACTTGATATTTTTGGGTTTTTTATGATAAATTATGCATGCTCAGGAATGGCTGAGATATTTCATCAAGTTCTGGGTGGTTTAAAGGGTCAAAAACACCTTGAAAATGGCCTTTCTGCCACCTTTTGCACCAGCAGGAACCAGTCTTGGGAGATTGAAGTTTTGGAGGGGAAAATGACCTCCAAATTGAAAAATTCCACTTGGGTTGGATAGTAGACAGATAGGGATTTCCAACGAGCTATCATGAGCTCAATTTTGACTTCGTGAAGTGCCTCCAAAACAGGCTCAAAGTGGTGCGACGCATTGAGTTTTTGAGCGCGGCGCATAGAGAAATTTGGCCTCATTTTGACTCTTCAGCTCAAAAATTCGCCTAGTTTTGACTAGTTTTACTTTTTGATGTAATTCTTGATCTATCTTGATGTAATTTGATGACTATTATGTAATTTTAGCTCATATTTACTTGTTCTAGAGGATTCATTCACTAAAAAGTGAAAATTAAATGAATGAATCAGTTTCCTTCCATATAGAGGCAAGTTGTTTGATTGCCTAGATTTCAGTTCCTTATTTAGAATTGGTTGAAATAGATCCTAGAAGGATGATCTAGACCCCTAGAGGCATGGGAAGGGGTTATACTTGTCTATATATTGTATTTTCTGAGACATTTTTAGGGTTGGATACTTGGGAATAGTTTGGCACTTCATTGTACATACACTTCTGCATTTTTGGAAAAGGAAAGACCAGGGTTTTGCAGCACTTGTTGGGATCCTTGTGGCTCTGAGTTTTGATGATGTTTTTCTCCATGTATCTGTAAGTTTCATTAATTTTATATGTATGCCATTTCCCTTCTCTTTGCTTCTGAATTAAACAAATGAGTAACTAAGGTAGAATTCATTAGTTTGTTGGTGCTCTGCCTTAAAATTTTGTTTAGTTTTATATGTTTTCCTCCGTTTGAAGAGGATCCTTGCACCTTCTTGCCCTCTTCAGCTCCTCAGCAGTCTTTTCTATCCATTCATTGAATCTAAGACATCAAAGCCATTGCCTTCCCTGCCCCAACTTGAACTCTGCAAGAAATTGGCCTCATCCCCAAGCCCAAAATTGCCTTTCCCTTTTTCCAACAAAAACCCCTAAAAAATCATTCCAAACTCCTTGATTAATATACCTAGCCTAAAATTAGCACTCATTTCAGTCATCTCAAGGCCTATTGATACATTTTTACCGAGATTGACCCGAGAGAGCTCCTTCTCCTGCTCTGTAGAAGGACACTTTCAGACCGAGCGTGGTTTGATGTTACCATGAACTCGCCTTTTCAGCCTAAGGTATATTTAGTGCCAATGTGTTCAGAAGCTAAAAATTAGAGTGCGAAGAAAAAAATCCCAAGGAACATCATCGCAAAATTTCAGAGCTTGGTTCACAATATTTTCTGGAGATATGATCTCGTGGAAGTGGTCTTTTAGGCTTCCGGAATTTCATCTCAAAAAGGTGATCATGGGAAAATCTTCATAACTCTCTCCGAGCATCGCATTGGAATTCCGTAAAGCAAATGGAATTAAATGATTATAGTTTTCTATTAATTTTAGAGCCAAAGGAGCAAACAGTGACACATGGCAAGCCATACAATTTCGCTCTACTAAACTAGTCCATAAATAGGTCATTGTGGGAGATTGGAAATATCTTTGTCTTGAAGAATCCAAATCAAGTCAAACCCCTGGCAATTGAAATAAGATTCAGGGGGCTACATCAAGGCCAAATTTTAGATATTGAAGATCTGAAATCACAGAGATAATTCAGTTTCAATATCGAGCTCTTCAAAATCAAGAAAAAGGTGTGTATTTTTTTTCAAATTGCATAAGTCTTGAATTTATTCCAAGGGAATATTGAATAATAGATATCAGTATTGGATTCTAAAATGGCCCCTAAAAAGAATTCAACAGCCATTAAGCCTTCAAAAGGCTCTACTATGACTCATGAAGACAAAGAAACACAACATGAGATATCAAAATTACAAGAGCAAGTGCACCAAATTTCGCTATCGCAAAGAGCAGCAAAAAATGAAATGGAAGTTTTGAAGAAAGGCATGGAAACTAAGATGGATGGTTTGAAGAAAGGCATGGAAGCTAAGATGAATGGTTTGGAAGCTAAGATTGATGGCATGGAAGTGGGCATGGAAGCTAAGATGGATGGCATGGAAGCTAAGATGGATGACATGGAAGCTAAGATCGATGAAAAAATGAAAGACAACATCGAAAACATGAAGAATGATTTGGCAAAGTTGATACAAGAAATGTTTCCTAATGGCGAAAAGATAGTAGAGGAAACTCATGATGAGAATAAAATACATGTTAATTGTGATTTCATAAACTCTAATGTTGGATTGAAGAACCACCATATTCCAAAGATGGATATGAGGAAGTTTGATGGAAAGGATCCTGTAACATGGATACTACAGATGGAGCAATATTTTGATCTCCATAACGTACAAAACACACAAAAGGTACCCATTGCAACTTTACATTTAGAACAAAATACATTTGTATGGTATCAATGGCTTTGCTCCCGTAAAAAAATTGTCACTTGGTCAATTTTTACGGAGGAAATGATAGCACATTATGAGGATACAAAGAGAAACACCTTCTTTAACCAATTGATAAATCTCAAACAAAAGGGTTTAGTGGGGGAGCACATTGAGGACTTCCAAAAATTGAATATAAGGGTAACTGATATTCCAAAGGAACACATGATTGATCTCTTCATAGGTACTTTAAAGGATAACATCCAACATGAAGTTTGCGTTTTGGAACCTGATTCATTGGAGAAGGCATTCAGGTTGGCAAGAAAAAATGAATGTAAAATTATGGCAACAAGGAAGCCTACCACTCACTTCTATAAAGAAGGAAGTGTTTCTACGCCTAGATTTCCACAACCTACAAGGTTGACACCACAAAAATTGGAAGAAAAAAGAGCAAAAGGGCTTCGCTACAGTTGTGATAGCAAATACACTAAAGGTCATAAGTGTGCTGAAAAGAAATTATTTTACATAGATTGTGAAGAAGAAGAAGAAAATGAAAAAGAAGAGGATATACACCAGGAACCAGCCATAGAAGAGGAAGAAATGAATCCGATCATATCATGTAATGAACTGGCCGGAATTACCACTCCTCAAACTCTCAAGATAGTAGGATAGATCAAGAAGAAAATGGTAATAGTGTTGATTGATTCAGGTAGCACCCATAATTTTATTCATTGTAAGGTAGCCAAGGAATTAAATTGTTTCCTATACCCAGCACCAGAATGTCAAGTGAAGGTTGCAAATGGAGGAACTATAAATTGCTCCGGAAAATGCCATAATATCAAGCTAACCATGGGGGAATATGTATTGACTAGTCCAATGCTTTCCATTCCTATGGGAGGTGCTGATGTTGTACTAGGAGTACAATGGTTACAATCTTTGGGGATGGTAGCTTTTAATTTTCAAGAACTTTTCTTGAAATTTTTTTCTGAAGGAAAGGAAGTCGAATTACGGGGTATCGAAGGGAAGCCGGGAAGGATAATAAGCTCTAATGTCATGACAAAGCTTCTAAAGAAATAACAACGAGGCGTAATTGCACAATTATGCTCACTAGAAGTTTCGACATCAAAATCATCTATTTCTGCAGATCTCCAACAAGTCTTTGACAATCATTCCAAGGTGTTTGAAACTCCCAAAGGACTCCCACCTATTCGTGATCATGATCATGCTATTCATTTGATTCCAGGAAGTGTTCCTCCAAACATCAGGCCTTATAGATATCCTTATGTCCAAAAGAGCGAAATTGAACATATGATTGCAGAAATGTTAGAGGCGGTATAATTCAACCTAGTCAAAGTTCTTTCTCTGCTCCTGTAGTATTGGTACACAAGAAGGATGGATCATGGCGCATGTGTCTGGCTTATAGGGAGCTCAATAAGCTCACCATTAAAGATAAATTTCCCATTCCTGTGATTGATGAATTATTGGATGAATTACATGGAGCAATTTATTTTTCCAAGTTGGATCTTCGTTCAGGATATCATCAAATTAGAATGAAGACTGAAGATATTCCAAAAATAGCATTTCGAACTCATGAGGGTCATTATGAATTTTTGGTCATGCCTTTGGGCCTTACCAATGCACCTTCTACATTTCAAGGGTTGATGAATTCCATTTTCAAACCCTTCCTTAGAAAATTTGTGCTAGTATTTTTTGATGATATACTAATCTACAGTAGGTCTTGGAAGGATCATGTTCTACATGTTGACAGGGTGCTCAAACTATTGGAGGAGAAACAATTATATGCAAAAACATCCAAATGTTTCTTTGGAGTACAAGAGGTGGAATATCTGGGTCATATTGTATCTCACGAGGGTGTTAAGGTAGACCCTAACAAAATTAAAGCCATTAAGGAATAGAAATCCCCACAACCATAAAGCAGTCGTAAGGATTTCTCAGGTTAACAGGGTATTATTGCAAGTTTGTTAGGAATTATGGGAGAATAGCAGCACCTCTAACAACATTATTGAAGAAAGATGCATTTTCATGGACTCCTGAAGCAACTAAGGCCTTTGAACATCTTAAAGAGGCAATGTGCCTAGCACCGGTCTTAGCTACGCCAGACTTCACAAAAACCTTTATCGTGGAATGTGATGCCTCAGGAAATGGAATTGGTGCAGTTTTAATGCAGGAAGGAAGACCCATTGCTTTTGAAAGTCGTCCAATCAAAGGAAAGTATTTACAGAAACCTATTTATGAGAAGGAAATGTTAGTAATACTACATGCACTAAAGAAATGGCGAACTTACCTAATGGGAAGACACTTCAAGGTAAAAACTGATCATGATAGTCTTAAACACTTTTTGGAACAAAGACTATCTTCAGAAGAGCAGCAAAAATGGGTCACAAATATTTTGGGTTATGACTTTGAAATAATCTACAAAAAAGGAAAGCTTAATGTTGTTGCAGATGCACTCTCAAGAAAGAATGAAGAGGTGGAAGCATTGCTTTGCGCCATTTCTATTATCCAACCAGATTGGATAACTGAAGCAAGAGATGAATGGAAGAAGGACAAAGATGTATGGACACTCATTCAAAATTTGCAGCAAGATCCTAGTACATCTGATACATTTAGTTGGAAAAATGATTCGTTATGGTACAAAGATTGCTTATATCTTTGTAAGAATTCCCAACTAAAGCAAAAGATTCTTCTGGAATTGCACACTTCTCCTTTAGGAGGACACTCAGGATTTTTAAAAACTTACCACAGGGTGAAGAAAGAATTTTTTTGGGATGGCCTTAAATCTGATATTCAAAATTTTGTGGAAGAATGTTTGGTTTTCCAGCAGAATAAAGTTGAGACAATTAAGACCCCGTGTCTTCTACAACCTTTATCCATTCCAAGTCAATGTTGGGAGGAGATTTCAATGGATTTTATCACAGGTTTACCTAAGTCCGAAGGAAAGAGTGTCATCATGGTGGTAGTTGATAGACTTACCGAGTATGCACACTTTTGTGCATTATCTCATCCATTTAAAGCAAGTACAGTTGCTACTACATTTATGGACACAATTCAAAAGCTACATGGAAACTCAAGGGTTATTGTGAGCGACAGAGATCCCATTTTTACTGGAAATTTTTGGACGGAGTTATTTTCTTGTTTGGGTACTCAATTAGCTCATAGCTCATCTTATCATCCTCAATCTGATGGTCAAACTGAGATAGTAAATAAATCTTTGGAAGGATATCTTCGTTGTTTTGTATCTGATAAACAAACACAATGGGTCAAGTGGTTACCTCTCGCTGAATGGTGGTATAACACTTCCTTCCATACTGCAGCAAAAATGACCCCATTTATGGAAATTTATGGATATCATCCACCATCCATCACATCATCTTTAAGGGAAAATTCGAAGGTTCAAGCAGTCGAAGATCACATCAAGCATCAGCAAGAAGTTCTCCAAATCTTAAAGGATAACCTGAATTTGGCACAAAATCGAATGAAACAACAGGCAGATCAACATCGCAGTGAGAGAAGTTTTGATGTAGGAGATTGGGTATTTTTACGGCTACAACCATACAAACAAATGTCCCTCAAGCAAGCTAAGAAGGATAATAAATTATCACTAAAGTACTATGGTCCTTACAAGGTGTTGCAAAATATTGGTACTATGGCATACAAATTGGAGCTTCCTGCTTCTTCACGAGTACATCCAGTTTTCCATGTTTCATGCTTAAAGAAGGTTATAGGTGAAAATCTTCCAATTCAAACAATATTTCTAGAACTTGATGAGGAAGGAAAAATCATATTGGAACCTGAAGCGGTCATGGAAACAAGAACTCGACAGCTACGGAATCGATCAATTTCAGAGTATCTCATCAAGTGGAAGAACTTACCCACTGAAGATTCTACATGGGAGGATGAGAATTTTATACAGAAGCACCCAGAGTTACTCAAGCATTGAGGACAACACTTTTTTGAAGGAGAGGGGCATGTTAGGTCCCTATATTACTAGTATAGTCCCTTATTGTTGTTAGTGTAACCCCCTTATTGTTATTATTGTACCCTTGTAACCCCCATATTGTTATTATCGTGCCCTTAAATTATTATTGTTAGGTCGGCTAGGATTACATTGTGGCCCCATGGACTCCTATATATAGAAAGGAGGTTTTGTAATTTGAATCATCCAAGAATTGTTCATTCATGTAATGTATTGGAGGTTGCCCCCTCGAAGTGGCTTATTTCTAAGGCATTGATATCTCTTTTCTTCTCTTTTTAGAGCTGGTTTCACAAATGTGGTTGAGATTAGAGAGCTAAAGGATAAGTTGTCAAAGTCAAACTTCATGATCACATTCCTTCAGCAGGAGAACAAACAACTCCAAGTAAAACAAATTTTACTTAGCAAGCCTAAGGCAGATTTGGAGAAGGATAGTGGAAAAGGTAAGTCAGTGGTTGATGTTGTTGAGCTAGAGGATCAAGAAGAGAAAGAAAAACCAAGGAGACCAACAACAAGAGGTCTCAAGAGGAAGCTAGAGCAACAAACTGAACCATCTCCACCACTAGGTCAAGAGGACTTTGATGACCTAATTGCAACAGAAATTGAGCAAGATAGGGAATTTTGGCTTGAAAATGTCGATTGAAACTTAGGGAAGCTTCTTGAGAAGGCTAACAGGAACAATAATATTTAGAGGCACATGGCCATGCACTACTTCACAAGGAACATGATCTCTCAAATCATAATCAAGCAATTGAAGAAAAAGTTGACGCAAACACTAATGAGGCAAAAGGAGAAGGAAAAAATTGATTTGTTGGTTGAGGCCTCCTTCATTGCCTTAAATTTCATCTCCTCACTTCATGGGGCAATTTTGGGAAAATTTTGAGCAAATTTTGGTGTTTTTGGCTTAAAACAGGAAATTGCAGATAGCAAAAAACGCAACACCTTGGCGCTGCACTTTTCCCTCAGAGCTAAAAATGACCTAAAATCAACATATATGGATAGAAAATCATCTACATATCTCAGCTATCTACTTTTTGTGCCATGTCAGCAAACATGCTAGGAGAAAAGTGCAAAAAATAGGCTAAAAAATCAATTTCTGCCACCATTTTTTACCCAGGCGCTGTGCTTTTGAAGTAACCTTGGGAGAATGCATTTTTCTCAGGCTTGGAGAGGCTATTTTTCTTTCTTAAGGATTCTATGGACAACTATACATCCTAATATTTCAAATGGTACCTTCATATCAGCATTTGGAGCTCAGGAATATAGTCAAAAGTGCCCTGCAAGATGGCGTTGTGTTTTTCCCTCGTGGCGCTGTGCTTTTCGTTGTTGGTTAATTTTTCGAGTTTATTCAGTCAAATTTGCTTTTTCATGATGTAATTCTTCTTGTTTTGAGTTGACCTGATATAGATGAATGTAAATAGGCTTGTTAATTTCATTTTGATGTAATTATGAAGGTAATTTATGATGGGTAGGTCAGTCAAAGGCTAAAAGGAGAGTTTGTTTTAACCTTCATAGTCTTAGGTTTTGTTGGAGAAATTTGTGTAATTGATCCTATCTTGAGTGATTCGACCTCTGAGAGAGGGGAAGATGGTTTTGGTATATATGTTTCTAGTTTTCATTCAGAATCAAGGTTGGACATTAGTGAGTAGAAGGCTTGGAATCTTATGTATAGTTGACATTAGCAGAAATACAAGTTCAGTTGCATCTATTATATAGGGATTCATGTGGTATGATTTTGTTAGGTCCTTATATTACTAGTATATTCCCTTATTGTTGTTAATGTAGCCCCCTTATTTTTATTGTTGTACCCCCGTAACCCCCATATTATTATTATTGTGCCCTTACATTATTATTATTAGGTTGGCTAGGATTACATTGTGGCCCCATGGACTCCTATATATAGGGAGGGAGGGTTTTGTCATTTGTATCATCCAAGAATTTTTCATTCATGTAATGTATTGGAGGTTTCCCCCTCGAAGTGGCTTATTTCTAGGGTGTTGATAACTCTTTTCTTCTCTTTTTTGAGCTGGTTTCACAACATTTGGTATCAGAGGTTTGGATTCTAGGGTTTCGCTGCTCCAAACAGGTCATCGTGGAATTTTCGCTATAAATTTTTTTTCTACGAAGTTTCAGAAGCTGAAATTTTTAGGGTGCGAAGCCGAAATCTTGAGGAAGATTTTCTAAAAATTTCAGAGCTTGGTTCGCAATATTTTCGGAGATATCATCTGTGGAAGTTAGGTCTTTTTTCAGGCTCCTAAACAGGTCATCGTGGAATTTATTTTCGTTTATAACGTTTTTTCTACGAAGGTTCGAAGTTGAAAATTTTAGAAGAAAGGAAGAAATCTTGGGGAACATCTTCACAAAATTTTAGAGCTTGGTTTGAAATATTTTCGGAGATATGAGCTATGGAAGTTAGGTTGTTTTCAAGCTCCCGAATTTCATTTTAAAGAGGTGATCGTGGGAAAATATTCATAACTCTCTCTCTGAGCATTGTATTGGAATTATGTAAAAAGTGGCTTGAAGTACACAGACTGTAGTTTCCTGTCTATCAATTTCAGAGTGGAAGGAGGAAACAGTTACACGTAGCAAGTCATACAAGTTCGCTCTACTGAACCATTCCATAATTAGGCCATCGTAGGAGATTGGGCACAACTTTGCCTTCAAGAATCCAAATCGTGTAAATCAGGTAAGACCCGTAGCATTCGAAAGAAGGTTCAAAGGGCTACTTTACATAATTAGATATTGAAGATCTGAAATCACAGTAGATAATTCAAGCTTCAATATCGAGCTCCTCAAAATCAAGAAAAAAGTGTGTAATTTTTTCAAATTACATAAGTCTTGTTTGAAAAATCACGAGGATTCCAAAGGCCTATTGAGCATAGCTATCAGTATTGGGTTCTAAAATGCCTCCTAAAAATAATTCAACACCCATTAAGCCTTCATAAGGCTCTACTATGACTCATGAAGACGAAGAAATGCAACATGAGATATCAAAAGTCCATGATCAAGTACACCAAATTTCGCTATTGCAAAGAGCAACAAAAAATGAAATGGAACTTGTGAAGAAAGGCATGGAAACTAAGATGGATGGTTTGAAGAAAGGCATGGAAGCTAAAATGAATGGTTTTGAAGCTAAGATGGATGGCATGGAAGTGGGCATGGAAGCTAAGATGGATGACATGGAAGCTAAGATCGATGAAAAAATGAAAGACAACATGGAAAACATGAAGAAGGATCTAAAATTAGACATCGAAGGTTTGGCAAAGTTGATACAAGAAATGTTTCCTAATGGTGAAAAGATAATAGAGGAAACTCATGATGAGAACAAAATAAATGTTAATCGTGATTTCATAAAATCTAATGTTGGCGGGAAGAACCACCATATTCCAAAAATGAATATGAGGAAGTTTGATGGAAAGGATCTTGTAACATGGATACTACAGATGGAGCAATATTTTGATCTCCATAATGTGCAAAACACACAAAAGGTACGCATTGCAACTTTACATTTAGAACAAAATACATTTGTATGGTATCGATGGCTTTGCTCCCGTAAAAAAATTGTCACTTGGTCAATTTTTACGGAGGAAATGATAGCACCTTATGAGGATACAAAGAGCAACACCTTCTTTAGCCAATTGATAAATCTCAAACAAAAGGGTTTAATGGGGGAGCACATTGAGGACTTCCAAAAATTGAATATAAGGGTAACTGATATTCCAGAGGAACACAGGATTGATCTCTTCATAGGTACTTTAAAGGATAACATCCATCATGAAGTTCACATTTTGGAACCTGATTCATTGGAGAAGGCATTCAGGTTGGCAAGAAAAATTGAATGTAAAATTATGGCGACAAGGAAGCCTACCACTCACTTCTATAAAGATGGAAATGTTGCTACTCCTAGATTTCCACAACCTACAAGGTTGACACCACAACAATTGGAAGAAAAAAGAGCAAAAGGGCTTTGCTACAGTTGTGATAGCAAATACACTAAAAGTCATAAGTGTGCTGAGAAGAAATTATTTTACATAGATTGTGAAGAGGAGGAAGAAAATGAACAAGAAACTTCAAAAGAAGAGGATATACACCAGGAAGAAACCCTAGAAGAAGAAGAAATGAGTCTGACCATATCATGTAATGCATTGGCAAGAATTACCACTCCTCAAACTCTCAAGATAGAAGGACATATCAAGAAGAAAAAGGTAATAGTGTTGATTTATTCATGTAGTACCCATAATTTTATTCATTGTAAGGTAGCCAAGGAATTGAATTGTTTCCTATACCCAGCACCAGAATGTCAAGTGATGGTTGCAAATGGAGGAACTATAAATTGTTCTGGAAAATGCCATAATATCAAGCTAACCATGGGGGAATATGTATTGACTAGTCCAATGCTTTCCATTCCTATGGGAGGTGTTGATGTTGTACTAGGTGTACAATGGTTACAATCTTTGGGGACGGTAGCTTTTAATTTTCAAGAACTTTTCTTGAAATTTTTTTCAGAAGGAAAGGAAGTCGAATTACGGGGTATTGCAGGGAAGCCAGGAAAGATAATAAGCTTTAATGTCATGACAAAGCTTCTAAAGAAAGAACAACGAGGTGTAATTGCACAATTATGCTCACTAGAAGTTCCAACATCAAAATCATCTATTTCTGCAGATCTCCAACAAGTCTTGGACAATCATTCCAAGGTGTTTGAAACTCCCAAAGGACTCACACCTATTCGTGATCATGATCATGCTATTCATTTGATTCCAGGAAGTGTTCCTCCAAACATCAGGCCTTATAGATATCCTTACTTCCAAAAGAGCGAAATTGAACGTATGATTGCGGAAATGTTAGAGGCGGGTATAATTCAACCTAGTCAAAGTTCTTTCTCTGCTCCTGTAGTATTGGTACACAAGAAGGATGGATCATGGCGAATGTGTCCGGATTATAGGGAGCTCAATAAGCTCACCATTAAAGACAAATTTCCCATTCCTGTGATTGACGAATTACTGGATGAATTACATGGAGCAATTTATTTTACCAGGTTGGATCTTCGTTCAGGATATCATCAAATTAGAATGAAGACCGAAGATATTCCAAAAACAACATTTCGAACTCATGAAGGTCATTATGAATTTTTGGTCATGCCTTTTGGCCTTACCAATGCACCTTCTACATTTCAAGGGTTGATGAATTCCATTTTCAAACCCTTCCTTAGAAAATTTGTGCTAGTATTTTTTGATGATATACTAATCTACAACAAGTCTTGGAAAGATCATGTTCAACATGTTGACAGGGTGCTCAAACTATTGCAGGAGAAACAATTATATGCAAAAACATCCAAATGTTTCTTTGGAGTACAAGAGGTGGAATATCCGGGTCATATTATATCTCATGAGGGTGTTAAAGTAGACCCTAACAAAATTAAAGCCATTAAGGAATGGAAAGTCCCCAAGACAATAAAGCAGTTGCGAGGATTTCTCGGGTTAACAGGCTATTATCGCAAGTTTGTTAGGAATTATGGGAGAATAGCAGCACCTCTAACAACATTATTGAAGAAAGATGCATTTTCATGGACTCCTGAAGCAACTAAGGCCTTTGAACATCTTAAAGAGGCAATGTGCCTAGCACCAGTCTTAGCTACACTAGACTTCACAAAAACCTTTATTGTGGAATGTGATGCCTCAGGAAATGGAATTGGTGCAGTTTTAATGCAGGAAGGAAGACCCATTGCTTTTGAAAGTCGTCCAATCAAAGGAAAGTATGTACAGAAACCTATTTATGAGAAGGAAATGTTAGCAATACTGCATGCACTAAAGAAATGGAGAACTTACCTAATGGGAAGACACTTCAAGGTAAAAACTGATCATGATAGTCTTAAACACTTTTTGGAACAAAGACTATCTTTCGAAGAGCAGCAAAAATGGGTCACAAAGATGTTGGGTTATGACTTTGAAATAATCTACAAAAAAGGAAAGCTTAATGTTGTTGCAGATGCACTCTCAAGAAAGAATGAAGAGGTGGGAGCATTGCTTTGTGCCATTTCTATTATCCAACCAGATTGGATAACCGAAGCAAGAGATGAATGGAAGAAGGACAAAGATGTATGGACACTCATTCAAAAGTTGCAGCAAGATCCTAGTACATCTGATACATTTAGTTGGAAAAATGATTCCTTATGGTACAAAGATCGCTTATATCTTTGTAATAATTCCGAACTAAAACAAAAGATTCTTCTGGAATTGCACACTTCTCCTTTAGGAGGACACTCAGGATTTTTAAAAACTTACCACAGGGTGAAGAAAGAATTTTTTTGGGATAGCCTTAAATCTGATATTCGAAAGTTTGTGGCGGAATGTTTGGTTTGCCAGCAGAATAAAGTGGAAACAATTAAGACCCCAGGACTTCTACAACCTTTATCCATTCCAAGTCAACGTTGGGAGGAGATTTAAATGGATTTTATCACAGGTTTACCTAAGTCCGAAGGAAAGAATGTCATCATGGTGGTAGTTGATAGACTTACCAAGTATGCACACTTTTGTGCATTATCTCATCCATTTAAAGCAAGTACAGTTGCTACTACATTTATGGACACAATTCAAAAGCCACATGGAAACCCAAGGGTTATTGTGAGCTACAGAGATCCCATTTTTACTGGAAATTTTTGGACGGAGTTATTTTCTTGTTTGGGTACTCAATTAGCTCATAGCTCATCTTATCATCCTCAATCCGATGGTCAAACTGAGATAGTAAATAAATTTTTGGAAGGATATCTTCGTTGTTTTGTATCCGATAAACAAACACAATGGGTCAAGTGGTTACCTCTCGTTGAATGGTGGTATAACACTTCCTTCCATACTGCAGCAAAAATGACCCCATTTATGGCACTTTATGGACATCATCCACCATCCATCACATCATCTTTAAGGGAAAATTCGAAGGTTCAAGCAGTGGAAGATCACATCGAGCATCAGCAAGAAGTTCTCCAACTCTTAAAGTATAACCTGAATTTGGCACAAAATCGAATGAAACAACAGGCAGATCAACATCGTAGCGAGAGAAGTTTTGATGTAGGAGATTGGGTATTTTTACGGCTACAACCATACAAACAAATGTCCCTCAAGCAAGCAAAGAAGGATAATAAATTATCGCCAAAGTACTATGTTCCTTACAAGGTGTTGCAAAAGATTGGTACTATGGCATACAAATTGGAGCTTCCTGCTTCTTCGCGAGTACATCCAATTTTCCATGTTTCATGCTTAAAGAAGGTTATCGGTGAAAATATTCCAGTTCAAACAATATTACCAGAACTTGATGAGGAAGGAAAAATCATATTGGAACCTGAAGCAATCACGGAAACAAGAACTCGACAACTACGGAATCGATCAATTTCAGAGTATCTCATCAAGTGGAAGAACTTACCCACTGAAGATTCTACATGGGAGGATGAGAATTTTATAGAGAAGCACCCAGAGCTACTCAAGCGTTGAGGACAACACTTTTTTGAAGGAGAGGGGCATGTTAGGTCCCTATATTACTAGTATAGTCCCTTATCGTTGTTAGTGTAACCCCCTTATTGTTATTATTGTACCCTTGTAACCCCCATTTTGTTATTATTGTGCCCTTAAATTATTATTGTTAGGTCGGCTAGGATTACATTGTGGCCCACTAAGATTACATTATGGCCCCATGGACTCCTATATATAGAAAGGAGGTTTTGTAAATTGTATCATCCAAGAATTGTGCATTTATGTAATGTATTGGAGGTTTCCCCCTCGAAGTGGCTTATTTATAAGGCGTTGATATCTCTTTTCTTCTCATTTTGGAGGCTGGTTTCTAGCGATTTTGTGGTAGTGTTTTTATAGTATAATTCACTTTTATTAATGATTTATTCATCTTCTTTCCATATATATGATTTTCAATGATCTTCTTATAAGATGTTAAACAAAATTGTTTAAGCCTATGCTTTGTTTTGCTAGGAATTTCATGTTTATGTTGTTCATCTTCTGATAAATGAACTCATGATTTTCATGCTCATTTTGATCCTTTTCTTTTCCACCCTAAACTACAATTGAAAACCTTAAAGTGCCATTGAACATACTTGGCATGCCCCTTTGTATCCCTGCAACTGTAATATTTTAGATCTGACCTAGTTTCCTTGGCCTCTCCTCCTGACACAACAAAAACCCTAAATGTTCACAACCCGAGAGCTCATACCTATCCTAATATCTTTACCCTTCTCCAGTAATATTTTGGTTGTAATATCACAGAGAGAGCCATATCTAATTTGGTAGGGCTAGCTACCAAATCCCAAGTGGTTTGAGGTTACCTCCATCGGTTTTCATTCTCAACCTTGGAACATTATGGAGGATAATAGGCTCCAAGCCCTGATGGCTTGAGTTTTGACTCAATGTCTAAAAATTATACTACTCCATCAAAATTTTCATTTAATTATTCAAAGAAATATCTCCTGATAGTCATGTGGAAATTTTCTCTTGAATCAAGCAACCAAGCATCTTTCCATGAAACAAGTGAAGAATTGAATAAGTCTTCAGTTACTCCTTCATTTATTTCCTGCACAATTATGTCGCAAGGAAGCTTACATGCTAAAGATCAAACCTTTCTCCTTGGAAACGACTGCCCCACTTGCCTCTAAAATTATTCCTTCCTCTTCCTCTCCAACCACCTATTCCTTTAGAAGAATCTTGTGTATGATTCTTCTTTTTTTCTGCAAGGAACAAAACTTCTTCAGTAGATTGAGGAGTTGTCTTCTTCCCAAAATCCTTCTCTCTCTCAACAAATTTCTTCTCAAGGGAGTCAAAGGTAATCTCCTTAAGGTTTCCACTTGCTTGCAATGGCTCAAGATAATGTGAATAGGTGAGAAATAGTGCCTTAACATACGATATAAGAGAAATATTTATTTTATGTCATGCATAATGAATCTTACTTCTGATGCTAAAGAAGAGGAATATTTATTTTTATGTCATGCATAATGAATCTTACTTCTGATGCTAAGGAAAAAGTGATCATTCAACTCAAGATTGAGGTATCCTTATGATATTATGTGCCCATCACTCTTTAAAAGATTAAGCATACGGGTCAAAGCCCAAAACATAAAGAACACTCCATTTAACACCATTAATATCAAAATGGTTCCCCGACGATGAGAACAGAGTAAGGCTGATCAGTCCTTTTTAAGGATAGGTCTGAAACTCTACCATTCGTAACCCTAAATACATAGCCGCAGGAAAAATTTGAACGACACTACGTAGTGCCTACTAATACTACCAAAAACAAAAAAAAATCACGATTTAGATGATAATGACCGTTAGCTAATCTGAAGATTTAGCGAAAGGCACCCGGGTGACTGGAACGCAATGAAGAGGATGAGCCATTTCACATGACAGCTTAGGACCTCCAACAGATCAACCGGAAGTTCAGCATGTGGACGCCATTCAAAATGATGGAGGAACTGGGCGACCCAGAGATTAACAGTGGCAAGACCCCAGTGCCTTTCCCGGGCATACTGAGGACTAACACCAAAAGGCACAAGTCTCAGATTGTTGCCCCTTACATCCACATCTTCCTCAGCCCTCCGATACCACAAACCTCCTGACGGAACTCATTAGGTGATACCCAAATGTTGGGGTCGTGAGTAATCGAATTACATATTCACCATCGCAGTTGTGCCTGCTGGAACACACACATTTTATCTGTTGTGTTGATGTTGACATCTTCAATTGAGAGACACACCCATGATAGGAGCGGGTCTAGGTGGAGACGCATTTGAAGAGCCTCCTTCACCACCACTTGGAGTACGACAGATTTGGAATGTCAATCCTCACGCCTCGGTCGTGCCCCACTACGGCAACCAACTCCGCCTGAGCTTTCTTCTGAGCTTCAGAGTCCAAGCACCAGTTCTGCCATGGTCCACTCTGTCAGCAGAGCCGCCTGTGTCTGTGCCACGAAAGATCATCTCCTGCGTACACAAGCCCCCACCCCGAAAAGTTAGTTGATGTCCTCTTCCCGGCAAATGCAAGGGACTATATTAATTTTCTCTATTCTAATATTAGTAAAAATATAGGGAACAGAGAATGGAAATAAGTACCCAGAGAACAACGTTCATATCCTCCTCTTCGAGCTTATCCTCCCCTGCAACGACAACAGAACGTCAACAAAATCAGATTGATCGCTGCTTTCTCTACGTTGCTCTTCCCGACAGTGCTCTTCGATAATATTTCTAAAAAAGTTGTCACACGGGGACAAGGCGGGCGCAGCGAGCATGGATTTGAAGAGGGTCCAGCAGTCACAGCCATATGAGATGATCCGCCCAGTTGAACGCTCCCAATAGCTCGAAACCCTCATCCACCATCTCCCCGTAGCTTCTTCATTCTCATGACATGTCGAACTCCACCCAAAGACGCTTCCCATGATATTGTTCAGCGCAGCTCCTTGCAGGTGTCTTTTAACCCTAACAACACCGTTAGACTAACATTCCTTTTCGATATCAACAAGCATTGCCACAGTGTCCGCCTGGCGGCTAGCCTCCTGGGCAGCGATCCTTCAAGGAGCAAAGAGATGAGCAGAAGAAATTCTCCGGAGCAGCCCCAGTAGTCCCCGTTGAGTGCGAAGTCAATGGCCCTCCCAAATAGCAATTGCTACGCAGATTTCTTGAGGGGTCTTTTGGCGAAATGAGGAGAGGTGAGAAATTCTCGGGCCACCTCAGGATCCGACGTAATAACAGCCGGTGTGGAGCTTCCAAGCCTAAATGACATGAGCTTCTTGGCACCATGAAGACGAGCCAGAGATTAAAGCTTGCAGTGAGCAAGACCGACGCTCATGTCCATTAGAATTCCATAATCGACCATCCTTTGGGGCCAGGGAATGGCAACACAGCCTCTCTTATGCCTTCCAGCTCACTAACAGCCTCCCGGGCTCAGCCAGGGAGACTAGAACAATACGAACGACAACAAGAAGCAGTGTAACATAGAGAGGCCATTGAAGCTATGAAACATCGTGAGATGAGGAGTGCAAGAAGTGTGTTAGGCCATCCTTTGTGAAGAGAGGAAGGACACAGACCCACCACCCACTTCCTCCAGTGCTCCGACGACTCATTTTTGACAATCGCCTGTCAAACAGATAAACCAAAGCGACGAGGAAGAACAGCAAATAAAACCAGAAGGAGGAGCGCTTCGAGATGAAAATGAGCGAGGGTTTATGTGAATTTATAGGTTCGAGGGCAGTGTATCATTCCAATGGCAAGAGAGAGAGAGAAAAGGGCGGTTAGAACAACCCTAGTTTGAATCCACTTGAATTTTCCGTTCACACTCCTAATTACTTTACATAACCTTAATTAATCATAACTCCAAAATACCCCTAGGCCTCTTAATCAACTCTTTCTTTATTAACCTGAACAAAACATTATTACTTCTGCATGCTGCCATTACCACTAATTAGTATCAAATTACCTTACACTGCTACCAACTAATCCCTAGTTTTCATTAATTATACCTGTGTAATCCTTATATTCCTTAATTAACCCTTCTTTAATCTTTAACTAACCCTACATACTCAATTACCACAAAGTATCCATTATATCCTCCTAATTAACATTTACTTTAAGCCATAATCACCCCTATTTACCTCCTAACAAACCTTTAATTCAGCGATACAATCACCCCTTTTTACGATCCAAACTACTAAAAATAAATCCATAATTTAGAACTATCCAAAAAAAAACTGATTAACTTGTCTACATATCCCTTATAATTACAATGTCTACTTTAATGTTTAATTACATTAATTAACTCAAAATTACTCCTAATTAATTTTGAATATATCCCAAATTCATAATAATTAATCTCAATTACTTTAAATTGTTATATGATTCATATTAAGAAATCTATAAGGTAACTTATGATCCTGTAACCTTTGTGAAAACAAGAAAGCATGCTGTCCCACCTACCCAAACCCTCTAAGTTAGTGTTATTTAATGATCCTCTTCTTCTCCTCACAATAAAAAAATACCTCACACATTTTTGAACATTAGACTTTATTGTAATTTGTTGATTTCAGCAATCATGATTGAGTGTATTAATGTATCCTAACTTAGTGTTATGTAATGATCCTCTTCCTCCCAACTCAAAAAAAAAAGAAAACCCTCACTCATCTTTGAACATTAGACTTTTATTGTAATTTGTTGATTTGAGCAACTAGGGATTGAAGTGTATTAATGTTTTTTGGCGTGTTCTATTCTATTTCTCTTTCTATTGTGGATCTCAACAATAATTGATAGATGGAAACAATTCAATTGATGCTCTCACTAGATAAATAACCTCCATCATGATGCTCACTAGAGAAATAACCTCCATCATGATGCTCTCCCACTGAGAAATAACTCCACCACGATGCTCTTACTAGAGAAACAAATCTCCACCATGATGATTCCACCAAATTATTCTCTAATCAAATGCATTGGGTGATATTCGCAATAGAAAAATTCAATTGATTCTTTCACTAGAGGAATAGCCTCCACCACATGATGATTCCACCAAATTGTTCTCTAGTCGATGCATTGGGTGATATTCACAAATAATTTCTAGTGACTTGATCCGCCAGAGGATCTTGTTCAATGCAACTGTTGCAGAGGTCCCACAACCTGTCCGATGTCCGGTTCAGTCTTCAATATCACACCCGTCAAAGGAAAGGTCCTTAGTTGTTATGGTTGTCAGTATGCTTCAAGCACTTCACAGATGTAATGTGAATTTATGAATATGGGCCTATGCATTTATGGTATTCAGCTCTAAGGGTATCCTATGGTGAAATTCCTTGCAGAAATGTAAATTCCTATTCCTAAATACCTAAACCCTAACACTAAACATACACACACCTAAAAACCCATAAAATAAAACCTAGCACTAAGTCTAAAACCTAAGGTCCTAAACCTAAGCGCTATGGAATGTATTATGCATGCCTTTGACGATAAACATTATAATAAACCCAATGTTGTTAACCCAACCACGCTAAACCGTGTCGTAAATATAAAGCATAAAACACACAAAAGATCGCGACGGAAATGTCAAAGCTGCCATTGTATAAGGCCGCGTGTTAAAACTCAAGCCGGAAATGTTTTCCATGTGACAGTAGTGCCGTAACTGCTTGGGGACAGTCAGAAACATCGTGGGTAAAACCTTGACTGTCGGGTCAGAATCGCCATATCGGCGCTCGTTCACATGTCAATCATAACCCTCCGCTGGTTAGCTTAGCGTCGTCGAGGCTAAAAATATAATATAATGTTTATATTTAGGTTTTGCATTAAAAACAACACTAAGGTCATCAACTTATCTCCCAGGGTTTTGTTAATGAGATAGGGCCCTGCAACTCATCACTTAAATTTCTCAACCAAATGCCAAAATTGGCTATGAAGGTTCAAGGAAAACATTATCTAAACCATGAAATATTCATTCAAGGGGGGATAATTGAGTGTATTTGAGTCTTCGCATTCGAAGGATAGAGACGATTTTTTTTTCAACATAGCCTCACCAT
This sequence comes from Pinus albicaulis, assembly GCA_034641835.2. Taxonomy (NCBI): domain Eukaryota; kingdom Viridiplantae; phylum Streptophyta; class Pinopsida; order Pinales; family Pinaceae; genus Pinus; species Pinus albicaulis. The sequence goes on from JAXQQM020087130.1 coordinate 296,106, forward strand.
CCTGAGCTCAATTGGGCTACGTAGATAGGTGTCGAAAAGGAAAGAGGGAGTAAGTTCTGTTTTCGTGATTAGAAGTGCTCGCATGCATGATCAGTCCGGGTGTTTTTTCTGTAAGCACCCTCATTTCAATCGTAATAAAGCAAATGTCCACTTGGGTGCTGCATCTGAGATGTAATCCACCAGGGATGAACTCCCAGAATCAACTCGTTTGTTTCTATTCTCTCTCGTTTTTTGCTTTTTTTAATCATTTATTTCCCCGTTGGTTTATGTCATATTTCACTTTAAAGCTCTCTTCGCTAACAATCAATCTTAATGAAAAACTAATCAAACTAACTCAACACTTAATCGATCACATTTAGATCATTTTTGCACGATAAAGTTGTGCTTTGTGGTTTGTTTGTCAAAGGATGTTAACCAAGTTGGGATTGTAACGTGAAAAGAAGTAGCTTGAGGAATTTGATCCAGTAGATCGGAAAGCGGAAATTTTTTCATCAATCAACGATGACAAAGACTAAGAACGTTGAGACTCCCGGTTATCAATCGAAACCCATGGATGAGAATCAAATCCATCAAATTTTTTAAACATGCAAGAGATGTTGGCAGACTATATGAAGACAAGAAGACGAGATGCAAATTTCATCATCGAAGGCATCAAAGAAGGACATACAAATGGCAAGGCAAAGAGTAAATCCCTTCTCCTCCATCATTCTCCATCATCTTCTTTCTTCCTTCTTCTACTTCTAGTTCCTAACTCTAAAAAGAAAAGAAACATAAGAGTCCACTTTTGAAATGTGATGTTAAGTTTGAATTACTCGTGTATGACGGTGAAATAAACCCAGAGAAACTAGATAATCTAAAATGTTTAGAAGTCTATCATTTATCTAAGATATTAATGATTATAAGACAAAGATCCAATTAGCTACTCTTAGAATGGGGGTACCGCTTTGATCTCGTGGGAAAGTAAGACATGACAGATTTAAAGCATAAAATAGAAAGTTATCACCTCATGGACTAAGTCTATAAAAGATCTAAAGAAACAATTTATCCGTTGGGTCACACACAACAAGTTGTTATTGATTAAAAAGGCTGGGCTATGCATACAGTATGGGACAAAATGTTCAAGAGTTCACACAGATTTCTCAAAGAAAGCGTTAGCACTTGGTATTTATTTGGACAAAAATAAACTTTGTTAAAGTATATTGGCAATTTGCATTCATATTTATAAGATACATTATTAATGTTCAATCCTAATGATTTTGATGAAGTTTGTGTTCAATCTATTCATGTCGAATCAGGTGGTAGACCATTCAAGTTTACACCAAATACATCCAAAAGACGGGAAACCAAAGATAGCAAAAGAAGCGGCAAGTCAAAGGGGAAAGAAGACCGCCACCACTCTAAGGAAGATGAAAGACCTACCAGATTGCCAAAGGATCTGAGCATACTCAAGCTAAGTGTTGGAAAATCTATCCGGAACTAAAGCAAAAAAAGTTCCAAAAGAAGAAGGGTGACAAGAAGGTTTCACAATAGTTCAAATAGATTTCAGATCCTAATCAAGTGATGAAGGAAAAAATCACTGCTATGGTTACAATAGGTAACAACTCGGGTTAAGATTGCTAGCTTCTTCAAACATCAAACAATTGAATGAAGATAAAGAACGAATACATATAAGTGTAACTTCAAAACATACAAAGATAGATACATTGTTCGATACGGATCACATGCAAATTTTATTTCCGAATCATTGGATGTTAAAAAATTGGGTTTGAAAACACATAATCATCCAAAATCATATCCTTTAGGTCAAGTTAAAGGAATAAACTCAATTCATGTTACCAAACAATGTTTGTTAAATTGCAATCACGCTAACTATATCTGGACGTAAGGGATTTAGATGTGATACCGATAGAAATATGTGGAATTGTTTTAGAAGCCTTTATTCTATGATCGTGATGGTCATTTTATGAAAGAGCATATCATCTCAAGAAAGATGGATTAATACATTGTTTGGGCATTACAAAATAAAAAATCACTTGAATTTAATTAATTCTAATTAGATGAAGCGCTTAATAAGTTCAAGTAAGAGATACATACTCATGTTCCAAAAGAGAAACATAAGGATCTTAATGATGCTTGTTCAAAGTTAGAATTTTAGTATGAAGGTAATTTTAAGAAAATGCAGATTCATTTCAAGATCTAGTTAAAGAACCAAAACATCTACTTTATAAAAAGGAAATACAAATGAGATGCGCTTGATGTCTATTGCCCCTCTTTTTAATATTGGAATATATCACAATCAGCTTATAAAGAACTAAGAAATAAAGAAACAAATTCCAGGATGGTTGGAAAAGAATCCATGTGACCCAATTCATTCCATGTGGTTCACCCACAATTTTGGTTCCTAAAAAACGGGGACATGGGGAATGTGTCAATTTTAAAAGTTTTGATTCATTTAAGCAAAATAATTTCCACAAAGATTATTAGATCATCAACAACCATTTGAAATTAAAATAGATGCTAGTGGTTATGCAATGGAAATGTTGATTCACATACATCATACCGCCTCAATACCTTCACCACATACTAAGTTGCAACAACCTTGCCATTACAAGCTTGGATGAGATTTTCTTACAAATTCACCAAGTAATTATGACAAGAAAGATGTAACAAGTAAAGTAGTTGATATGCTATCTAGACTGCCTTTGAATGTTTCAAAAGAGGCATCGCGATAATACTTCATTGAAACATGAAAGTTATGTAGAACAAGATAGTACCTGATGATACCTCAAGATATTTATGAATCGCTAACTCATGGTATCAGATAGAAGAAAACAATTATCATATTTATGACAAGTTGTTATATTATTTGGGTAAGTTGTGTATAATGGCAGAAAGGAAAAGCGCAAATTATTTAGAAAGGTCACTCTTCTCAGATACACGACACATAAGGCAGTATGGAATCAATTGAAAGAGAGTTAGGCCAAGTTCAAGTTGGTACCACGACAAGCATCAAGTCGATCATCATTTTTAGAAATGCAGCTGATCGTATGGTTGTATATCAACAAAGTCAAAGTTGAAAGGAGAAGGTAAGAAACTGAAATCATCGTGCATGATCCTTTCAATATTGTTAAGAAGATTGAAATAATGCGATTTACTAGATTCATTACCTTACATGCATATTTACTTAGTACGAATGTTGAAAATATATAGTTGTATGAACTCGATGATTTTTGGTCCCTAGGGATGATACATGATCCCTTCTATTGACGACATTTATCACTTGAGTACATGATGCAGTTGCAGTGAAGATACCATCTTTGACAAGAGTTCAGACGGTGAGGAGATGTGAATAACTTCGAGTGGGACTCAAGGGCATGAATCCTATAAGATGAAATGGATAGAGGTCGAAAGTGAGGGAGTTTTATCCTCACTTATTATCTCTTAAAGTGAAACTTTTGTGGTCCAAAAGCTTCTCTATGGGAGAGGATTGATCCCGGAGGATCTTGTTCAATGCACTGCAGTAGAGGTCTGGGCCTAACTCCAAAAGTCTCGATGTCTGTCTACTTTCGCACCATCAATTTGCTAGTGAAAAGGTCCTTCGCTTTTATGGTTGTCATATGTTTTAATTTCGTGATGTGATGGTGTAATTTGGTGAATATGTGTCATGTATTTATGGTTCTAGCTCTAAGATCTCCTATGGTGAAATACCTTAAGAAAATGTAAAGTCCTATTCCTAAATACCTAAACCCTAACACTAAAACATATGTCATACACCTAAACCCATGGAAAACAAACCTAGCACTAAGTCTAAAACCTACAGCATCTAATCCAAAGGTCCTAAACCTAAGCACTATGGAATGTATTACAAAAGGTTCAGCTTATAAACATTATAATAAAACCAACAACGCTAACCTAACCGCTCTAAATCAGAATGTAACATAAATCACATGTAAATATGCATGTCATAACTATCAGTAAATGTCAAAGCTACCCGCTCACAGATGTCATGTGTTAAACCGTATCGAATATTTGCCATGTGACAGAGCGTCGTAACTGCTAGATAAGCTTTAACCATCATGTAAACCTTGACCGTCGGGCCATAACTACCTATATCTCATGTTGTTCACATGCTAAATCACAAATTCTTAGCTATCCATCACTAAAATATAATATAATGTTTATATTTGGGTTTTAGTATTAAAAAGCAACGCTTAAGGTCATCAACTTATCTCCTAGGTTTTAAAGTTAATGAGATAGGTTCAAGAAATTTATCACTTAAATCGCTCTTCAACCAAATGCCAAAATTGGCTATCAATGGTTCGAGGAAAACATTATTTAAACCATGACATATTCATTCAAGGGGGCATTAAGTGTATTTGAGTTCGATTCGTATGATAACAGGTGATTTTGTTTTTAGCATAGCTCGACCGTCTTCTGAGTCGTAATTGAGCTGCAAAGATAAAAGGCCGGAAAGGAAAAAGGGAGTAATTTCTATTTTTATGACCAAGTGCTCAGTGGTGCACCATTATCTAATGTTTTTTCTGTGGGGAATACTTCCTCGCCTTCAATCCACAAAGTTTGACAAACCATCGAGTGGACCTTAGATGTAGTCCACCAAAGATGAACTCGTAATCAACTATTTGCTCCTTCTTCTCTCCTCGTTTTATGCCGTGTTTTAATCATTTATTTGTTGTTGGTTTATGTCAGTTTTCACTTCTCTTTCAGTTAACAATCAATCTTAATGAAAAACTAATCAAAGTATCTCAACACTTAATCGATCACATTTAGATCATAACTCTTTTTAACTAGAAGAAAATGCAAAACTTTCAAGTCATTATGCAAAAATTTTATGTCAAAATCCTATTATGTAGTAGGGCCCTCCTTTTCATCTCTTTATCTTAATTCAATCCAATGCTTCCTCATAATTTTAATTAACTATATTGATATGATACTAGTGTAATTAAAACATGACTTTAGATTATTAAATGCATCAATGTACTCATCATTGAAATATTTGTAAGTCTAGTAGAAAAAATTTTATGAGCCTCCTTCAAATACATTTCTTATTTCTAAACACTTGAAAAAGGAATGCTTGTTATGTAGATTATAAGGAGTATCTAGGATTATATCATCTGTCCTAAAGAAACACTCTCATAATAGATATACCAATCATTTCCTCTGTCGACCTCACAAAATAGTAACACAACATTGATTTTTATTTTAAAGATGCTTAATTTAAACATGTGAATAATAATTATAAAAAATCTACATTAAATTATCTGTTTGGGACAATTAATTATATACGGGGTTTTTTTCAAAGAAAATTGTTGACGGGGAACTAGTAAAACATCCTAGTTATATGAAACAACTCACAAGGCACATATATCGTATCTCATAGTTGAGTTCAGGGACCTAGATGTCCAAAGACCACCGAAAAATATAGTCAAGATCCTGCACTCTAATGGAATGACTATTCTTCTAGTGTTCCCATGACAACCGACATGGTGTCCTCGGCAACTTGAAATTAGGTGAAGGGGATAACATCCGAGCAAGACAACTACCCTATTGTTTTGTATACACTCATATCGAAGTCACAGCTTCAATTGTCTCGGCACCCTCGAATTTAAGTCTCTTGATTGAAAGTGATTCCTTTGGGACAATTAATTATATATATATTTCAATAATATTATATATAGTAAGATCAAATCACTTTTTAGTAAAAATACTTTACTCTTTGAATAAATACTCATGATATATTTTGAAAACAAAATTCCAATAAAAATATATCTTTAAATTAAGTACATTTTTGGAAGGATCTCATCCTAAACTCATAAAATTTTAAACATTATTACCACCTTCAAGATAATAATGATCAAAACAACATACACAGCTATATGGATATTGAGCACCAAAAAAACTACTAATCATTTTGTTACCACAACATTACATCTCTGCAGCATACAAAGTGTAACAGAACTGTCATCATCAAATTTTTTACAAGATCCATAACACTAAATTTAAAATAAGACATATAGTTGTGGAAACAACAACCATGAAGCAAACACATGAACAGAGAGAATGCGAAGCCATTTTATTAGTACCGAGAAATAGAAATAAGTACAAGAGGTGATCTAATGATGGCACCTCACTTGCACTGCAAGTGTAGGAATACTCTCAAAATGTCAAAGGAAATCGTCGCTTCTCGCTCGAAATACCGTCGCATCACAACCCGGAACCAAATGAGTATTTGGGGCCGCCTTCCCCTACCTCTAAAAATGTCGATACTCTAGAACCCACTTCTCTTACTCACACAATACCCGCAAAAAGCCCGTAGAGCGTTTCTCAAATGGTCGACCCCGAAAATGCCTCCTTAAGGATCTACGCTAACTCCCAAGGGCTACGCCTGGTGTCGAATGCTATCTCAAAATATGGCTCTCTCCGTCAAATGTTCTCCAATAAAAAGGGCTACTTCTTTCAATCCTCCCACCGAATCTCCAAATGGCACCAATCCCGAGCTCCCCCAAGATGAACTGCGTCTCTCTCAAGACTGCGTTAGCCCCTGATGCTCGCGCTCCACAAACGAAGGCAACCACAACTTCTCCGCAAAACAGACGGTAGAATACCCTACCCGAGCAAGCACTCGAAGTCTCCTGGGTCGAGGGTGGATCTCCGAACCGAGACACCAGTACCTAATGTGATCACAGAGCAAGCTAAATGTAATGCACGTGCTCCAAGCCTAAATGACAAGCTCCACATGCATAAACATGAATGACCAAATGATCGGGGCTCTCCTCCCTTTATAACAATGGCCTCTTCACCTTAGGCCCCACCATCTCCCTACGGCCTCTGCCCATGTCGTCCCCTCTCAACCGCGTGAAGTAGGCCCCACGCCCACGTGGTCTCCGGCCCTCCTCTCCCTCGCACTATCCACTTGGCCACTAGGCCCCACCTCCTAAACACATGGACTCAGGAAACACTTTTATCCCTAAGTGAATTATTTAATATTCACTCACTTTATTCATGTCTAACTATAATAAGGCAAAAATTGGTCAAACTAATATTTCCAATTAGCGAATATTACAGCACATCACCTTCCAATACAATAATTCATTAGTGTAATTGAGTGAATAAGCTCATTAATCAAGGGAGAAAGTGGGGACTTCATAAAGTGGGTTTTGTTTCCGTATTTGGGGCTTTGGGCATGTAATGGTGTTACCTTTCCTCGGTAGAAGCACAAACCAATTTATTAGGGTGTCTCTTAACCCCTAAAGGGAAGGACATGTTCATGTGTACATCCTTCAAGTCGAGATGTCATGTGAATAATGATGAGGTAGATCGAGACACAAGGGTCTCAAGGCCAAATGACATGGTCTTAAGGGCTATAACGATGAGGGATGTCCACATAATCGGGTGTATGAATGTATGAGGGAGCAATTGTGGTACATGAGTTACCCCAAATTTTTGTTTCACCCTTCTTCATTTTCCCTTTAACATTTATTGATTTTCTTTATTTCACTCATTGGGGATCCAAGGGATTAGGAGCACGATATGTATGATATTTCAGGATTAGCCCATTCCCGTGTGGGGTAGTTCATCGCCACCGATTGGGATACACATGGGTTCCTTAATGATGCAAAGGGCACCCATAAAGAAATTTGCAAACTAGGGTGACGGCCATAATGATAAGCAGAGAGCTCATGTCATTACCATGTGCTAAATTCTTATTCTCACAGACCATCTTTTGCATCTCGTGGTATTATTTCTTTTCGTAGTTAGAGCAGATTTACTTTTCATGTTAAGTAGAATAATAAATAAAAGAAGAGTTTCTATTTTTCACAGCTTAATGTTATATGATGATATTTGAGGACGCTACTTATGTAATCTTGTATGTCATTAGATGCGTATTCTCGATTCTCACATTCCTTCAATGAAGCAACGTGTCCCCACAGAGCGCATGTTGACCACACTTTGTCAACTACCCCATAGCAGTACACCCCCATTTTTTCAAATGGGATTCGCCATGTTCAACGTGGTCGCGCCATTCAGATTCCATCATCTAGATTTCATCGACAGACGACATTTTGTATAAATGATGTAAACCCATTCTGCTTGTTATGATGTAAATGATCTAAGTAAGACCGTCAATGTATGTAACAACCTAGGTAAGCCTAGTATGTAGTTGATGATCTCTATCCTAGGAGGTTTTTTGTCTCACTGATTCACGTATGTGATCGGCAGAGTTTTTCCCTCCAGCCTCACCCCAAAGCTAGGGTGGATTTTGTCATCAGCATGCTAAGTGAGTCTTAGTGTTTCTATCGAGTCCTTGTAAAAGTAGTTTGAGCTACTTGGTCTACTAGATCATGTTTTGAGTCGCAGAATTGGGTATTTATTTGAGGATCTATACGAATGGGTATTCCCCCTTCATGTATGTAAATGAATTATCTCATGTAAAAGAGGGTTGGAAAAATAATTATAATCCCCTCTCAGTCAATTAATTAAATTTTCTGGTCAATTAATTAATAAAATCTTAAACCAGAAATTTAATTAATTTAGGGTCCTAAGTTAGGATTAAATCTTTAAAGGCAAAAGTTGTGGGTCCTTGGAAAATGATTTTGAAAGCCCTAGACCAAGGGAATATTGAGAATTTTAAGAAATATTGGACCCTTGGGCCTTGGTGGTTAAGTCAAGGTCAAAATTTTGGGGTAATTAACTCAAAAATAATATTTTTGAGTTAATTAAAATTGAATTAAATGATAAATTTGTTTTTTCCCCAAAATTTTAATTTCAACGCTCCGGATTAAAAGATAATTAAATCTTTTGGACGGTTGAGATTATTTTGACGAGGATCATCCAAACTAGCCGTTGGAGATTTTGTCCTATAAATTTAGAGGTCTTTGTCGGTATTGAGTCATCCGATCTCAGAATCGTGCACTTGTCTTGGAAGCTCTTGTAAATTTTGGAGTAATAAAGCATAAAGACTTTGGGGTTACAAATCTTGATGTTCCTTCTCAGATCTATGTGGCGAATTGTCTCTAAACTCTGCTACTTTGTTTCTTGCATTTTATGGTTGATGGTCTTCATGGATTAATCTGCATACAGGTATCTTGTGCAGTTTTATGGGTTTATAAAATAACATTCTGATTTTTCTGAAAAGGATCTCATGTTGTTTTCTTAAATCTCTATTGATCTAAGGTTCAGATCTAAGTGTGCAGGGAAATTTTTTTTTAGATTGAACATCTGGAGAAGTCTTCGGTTGGACCAGCGACTCTCAATGACATAAATCTGAAAAGCTCATTATTTGTTAAATTCCAAGTCTATCTTACGAAATTGGTGGTTTTGCAGGGTTTTCTAGGGCTTGTGCCTCTCACTAAAATTTTAAATTTCTAAAAATTGTACTAAAATAGATTCAGATCTGACCATGAGGGTTTTAAATCTGTAAACTAGTTTGTATATTTGTAAATTTTTCAAGATTGTAAGGGTTTAATCCTGTCTTGGTGTGTATATCTTCAAATCTGGCTGATTTCTTGCAGGTTCAGGGTTCAAATCGAAATTTTTTTTAGGGTCTGAGGCAGATCTAGCCTCCAAAGGTCAGATCTGGCCTCAAATTACTACTGCGGATAAAATCTCGGCATTATTGATTCAAAAAAGCATTGAAAATCTGAGTTAAACTTGAAGGGAGAAATCTAAGTGTACTGGGTTTAAATACGGGCTATATGTGCTGAATAAATCCATCTCTCTGCCATTGATTCTTTTGTTTTCCATCCTCACCCATCTGCACCTTCAATCAATTTCCTTATTCACATTTCAGGCGCTGTCCTCACTTCACATCACCTGTACATATGCTCCATTTCTCACGTCAACCTTCTGGTCCTTGACTTCCATCAAGCATCGATCTACCCTCATTTTTCTCTGCATTCTTTCTTCCATTTCATTGCCGTCCAAATCTGCCTTCATCACATTGCAATTACCCATCTTTCCCTTGCCGTCCAAGCCCGCTCCATAAGCTGCACATTCATTCTGCATCGACTTCCTTTGCAAGTCGTCTTCATTTTTTCTCTGATCCTTGCTGACATCTCTCCCTTCATCCTACCTTGCCCTCGTGCCGCCATCCCTCCATCAACCTGTAGACTGCAAGCAGATGCGATGAACACAAAAACACATATGTAAAAAAAACACATTAAGTTTTCAAAGCCCGTATTCCAAAATTTTGTGCAGATTTCTCAATCGCGCCGTCGAGTTCTCCTTCTCGCTCATCGACCTGCATAAGTAAACAACGAATGCACACCACGCATAAACAAAAAAAGGAACTCGGCGTTATTTTTTATAAGATTCGATTGTTTTAGCTTTTTTTTAGTTTATGATAGCGTAGGTTTAGTTTATAGTTTTCTTAGATTTTAGTTTAGGTACTTTTAAGTTTCAATTTGTTCGACTTTGATTCATGAATTCTTAGTTTTAATATGTTAGCATAGTTCATAGCGAAATTTTTAGATAGGATTTCAAATTCGTTTTTATTTTTAATTTTAGCGTAGGTTTAGTTAGATTGTAATTTTAATTTCATTTTCATTTAGTTTAGGTTTAGTTTTATTTAACTCGAATTTTAGATTTTAACCTTTTTTTTAATTAGATTTTGGTTATTTTTGTTTTAGATTTTTAATGTTTAGCTTTAGCTGTAATTTAGGATCTTAAATTTTAGATTTTAGATTTGGATTTAATTTCTAATCCTTCTTTAGATTAAAGCTTTAACAAAGTTTTAGATTTTTAAATTTGAAAATATAAAAAAAAAAAAAAAAATTCAAAAATATAAAAATTTCAAAATTCTAAAAAAAAAAAAAAATTTCCTATAGTCAAATAAGCTTAAATTTTTCTATCTGAAGTTTGACTGTGGATCATTTTAATTTTCGAACTGGGTTATATTGGAATATCTGAATTTCGAAAATATTTCAAGCATCTGGCATGATCGTTTCATAATAGCTTTGCTTCAGTATTTTAATTCATGGTTGTGGTGTTTTCAATTGAATATCATTGTGATCAATCATATTTTCATAGCAGCAGTTAATCGTCACTTACATCATTTATAATTGAATAACGGGATTTTGTTTGACTCCATAAGGCACTGGTCTTAAAAGTGAAATCTAATTTAGATCTGTGCAATCTCGTTCATTCTATCAAGTATTTGATGTTTTAGCTGTGTCTCCTAGATTTGTCATCCTCATTTATAATAGGGTCTACCTCCCTTAGCTTGCAAGGAGACAGCTCAAATAGAGAGATTGGGGATAAGAGTGACAGCCCCCAATCTGAGTCGTTGTCGCGGTGCCTTGACAATCTGTGCGACAACAG
>JAXQQM020083153.1:0-20209 GCA_034641835.2 Pinus albicaulis
GTCATATCTCTTATTCATAACTATCTTTACACACTCTGCTCTCATTATAACCATAACTCCCGCTATCCTATCATTCACTGCTATATTGTTCATTCCCTTGCCTTGCCATCAGCACAACACCTCTCATATGCTTTATGGTCATGGAATTCCTTTTCCAATTGGAGGGGGGAATGTATGCATTATGGGATTGCATGCGATATGATTACTGCACTCTGCCATCAGTTGTTGATTTGCCAAAATATTAGTATTGCATGTATACATAAGTTTTTCTGATTGAAATTTTTGCATGCATCTTATCTATTGCTTACACTATGGATTCAAGAACATTGTATGCCAAATAGTGTTTTGTTTACAGGAAAACAACAAGTATGGGCAAAATTCTATTCATAGCATGACCACACTATTGCACTTAACAGAAGAGGCTCGCGCACGTGAACAATTCTTCAGACATGATGTGCTTACCTGGATTCCACATTTTGCATCACTTTCAGCACCAACTCTGCTTACATCAGCTTCAACAACTGCCAGTCCATATATGTCATTCCACATTTTTGGAGGTAAAACTTGAGGTAAAATCGCATAATTTTCTGATTTATTATGAATTTAGGAGAATTTCATAAAAATCCATTTTTGAGCATCATTTATCATCCTTCAGTCCACATCTATATCACTCCCTATTTTTCAGCGGCATATCATTTTCGAGTATGGGGGAGTGTTCCTTTCATTCATTTCTTTCTTATGACCATGTCATCCATATTCTTTATCATCCATTGTTATTCTTATTCATTCTCAACACCTCCATTATTCCATGTTGTTTTACACCAAGCATAGACTTCAACAGATGGTAGCAACCACCTCTAATTGTTTTCTAGCATTGCATGAGGGCATGCTAATTTTTCAGAGAGGGGGAGGAATTGCTACGCATGATGGATGTTTTCAATTTTCTTTCTCATTTAAGGCATACAATTTCATTTTTACACAATGCAGAAATTGATTTCCATAATATTTTTAAAACCATGAACTCAATTCTTGTGATTTCTGGAAAACACAGACGTATCATTAATACAAACCCAGATAATTTCAAGATAAATTGGTTCATAAAATTTCGGAAATCATGCACTCTCACCTACAGCCATTTTGTTTATATCTCATGATCCGTGCATCAAAACGATCTGATTTTTGGATCATAAAAGCATTCATATATTATAAATTTACTTGCCAAATTTCAACAAAAGCTGGTTTGTAGTTTTTGAGAAAATGGTTAATGAAGTTTGCTGTTACTTATATCATATTTTGCTGCAACTTCATACATATAGTTGAATGTCAATATAAAAATTGTTATGCCTTCATCAAGATTACTAAAAGTGAATATTCATTAATTAAGGAAGAATTCATTTGTTCTATCCATTTCATGAGCTGAGATGAACACATTTTTTATTGCTTGGTTAACACATGGGTTTTTGTCTTTGGGTTGCATGAGGACATGCAATATATTCAGTTTTCGTTGCATGAGGACATGCAACATATTGAGTGTGGGGGTATGTTGGGCCGTTAATATGCCATTATTATTATCACTTGTGAACGCTTATTCCACCCATTTCTACCATTCTTCATCACGTCATTTATTATAATTTATTATTTAAATCCATTTTATGATGATTTATGCTTCTATGAATGAATGTTATTTATTCTCTTTTATTTCTAATAAATTGATGATTATGCATGATTTTATCAATGATAGTTTTAATAAATCAGTTGTAACATTATTCATCATTTTTAGCCTCCAAGATAATTTCCAGATTGAAGATTTGATCATTAAAAGTGCCAACTCAGAAATTCGTTGGAATAGAAAGTGACGGTTTTGCGGTTGAGATTCTGAGCAAATGAAGCAGAATCTGGAAAATCCGGAACATGGGTTTTGTCCAGAACGGACCCAATTACCTTTAAAAGAGAACGGTTTGCCCAAATGCGGCTTGTACTGAGAGAAACGCAGGGTTCTTTGAGCACGATTTTCTCATATTTGTTGTTGCGACCGTCCTCCAAATCTCAGCTGCAAAGCCAAATTCGCCTTGTTCTTGTTGATCAAATGGTTAGAAGCAATCCAATTTTGTAATAGAAATCATGTTGTAATTATCTTTATTGTAATTTCTCTATGATCTCTCTTTATTTAAATCAGAACGGAGATGAGAGAGGGAGGGCAAAGAGAATGGAAAATGATGGAGAATTGAGGATTTAGAATTAAGAATTCATGATAGGATAGGAGGAAGAAAGGATTGTTGCATGATGTAATTCTCAAGCATTTGCTGTTGTAATGATTTCACACTTTAATGATTAATACCTGATTCGGGAGTTGTTGTTCATTCTTTTCATCTGAAGTAGCCCAGCAGCATCCGCTGGTGGCTAAGGGCCCAGCCTCTGGTGGAGTACGCTGCTGCTGTATTTTATCTTTCCGATTTCTGCCGTGTGATGGTTTGGTTTCCTGCTCATTTCTTCAAATTGTGTTATTCAGCAATCTTTTGTTTATGAACATTTTGCAGAATTGTGAAATCATAATTGGATTGCGTAGTGACAAAATTATTAATCATAACTTGAATTGTCCTGCTCTTAATTCTAATATAATACTGCGCTCTCTGATTAAGATTGTGGTTCATTTAATTGTTGTTTATTTGTAATTGCAATTGTTATCAATTATGTTACTATTCAATTATAACTGCAATTGTTGTTGCTTCAATAACTGCGATTAATGTTCATGCTGCTGGGTTAAGGTTGCTGATTCAATTACATTTGTAGTTGCTGCGCATTTTTATTTCATTAGCTTTGCTGTTCAGTTTTCCAATAGATTTAGTTGTTGTTCCTTTTCCGCAAGGATTTGCTTTTGCCTTTTAAATGTTATTACAGCAAGTGTGTTTATTCCATTTCTGTTAGCAGCATTATTGATTTATCATTTTCAATTTATTGCTTTAGTATGGTGTGAGAGATCAACAACTGTAAAGGACATTGGCTATCGCTCCTAAGTTCTCAGATTGTGGATCTTATTTATGCTTGATTTAATTTATATCAGTTAAACAAGGATAGAGTTTTGTTGTTCAATCCTATTTATAGAAATAGACGATGTTCCATTTCTTGTTATTTGCATTATCTTTGCTTTGGTGTGCAGAAGGTCTGAGACTGTAGTGAACATTGACATATGCTGTCTAGCTCCCAGTTTGATGATCTTTCTTTTGAGTGCCTTTTCAATTGCATCAATCTCTAGAGGAATGAGTTATTGCTACTGTATCCTCAATTGATGTTTGCTGAGTTAATAGTTGGATTTCAGAGCATTTGAGTTTGTGTTATTGTTGGATTTCTTTTTCAAGCTTTCATTTACTTTTGGATTTTAAGCACTATACTGCAAAACATTACTCTTGAGTAAATAGCCGCCTCAGACTGAGTACACTATTGAAACAAAAAGTCGTCCCTGGGTTGATAATTAATGTGAGGTAATTAGGAGTTACAAAGACACCTTTTTATCGCTCCACAATCAGAAGACCACATCCTTGGATAAATAGTCTTAATACTAGTCATAAGACTTGTTTACTCCAAGAGTGTTATCAAATCTATTCAAACATTGATGGAAGATAAAACATACAGTTGAAAAACAAGCAAAGGAAACAAGATATTAAACGATTTACTGTTGAAACATACAGTAAAAACCTAAACTACACATTGAAGGTAAACAGACACAGTAAAGAACAGTGAAAGAGTATCAGTGGTTAAAGTGTATCAGGTAAAAGTTAGAATGAAAGTTAAAAGGAAGTTACAGAGCAGTCAAAGGTAAATAGTAAAAGTAATTACAAAGGCAATAAAATGGTAAAAAGAGGAGATGAAAATACTTTCACCAACATTGAAGTTTATCTAAAGTGAAAGTAAAACAGTTAAAAGAACAAAAAAGTGAAAAGATGAAAAACACAACAAGAAGGAACATTTTTGCAGAAATTTAATGTTTTAGTCATTGTTTTGCAGAACCTATTATGATCAATCCAAGATGAATTTTGAAAAACTGAAGGAGTTTTATGTTCTTAAGAGAACCATCTACAAAAACCTCTCTCACTTTTCTAACAGCTATTATGGTTTTGGAAATATTAAACAATGTTGGAAATCACTTTTTGCAGAAAATTCCTGTTAAGTCATCATTTTGCAGAGAATATTGTGGCCAATTAGAAATACATTTTACAAAACTTAAGGAGGTTTTTGTTCCTAAGAGACCCATCTACAAAAACCTATCTCAGTTTTTCCACAGTGATTTCAGGCTGAGAGATACATGCACATCTTTAGAGGCTAGTTTTCAGACTCTGTAAAACTCTGTTTTACACATCGTTTTGCAGAGCCTATTGTGCACAGCTAGAGAGGAATTTTAGGAAATTGAAAGAGGTTTATCTCACCAACATATTGATATACAATAACCTCTTTCACTTTTTACATATCTATTACTGATTGAGAAATATAGAGGTATCATTGGACCCCAAAGTTGCAGAATTGTTGGAGCAGAATTCACAAAAAAGGGAAGCAGTTAGTGACTTGGATGCCTCATCATCAACTAAGAGTTGGATCAAATTCGAATTCTCCTCTTTGTCATCACCTATCCATCAAAAATAGTGCCAAATATATGCATTAGTTTGAGTGTCCTTTACTTAAGTTCTATTTATGTAAAATAGTTGGAGAGATTTGTGAACCAATTTTGATATTTTTTTCAAGATATTTTAGTTTAGAATTTGTATAAATACTCCACTCTTGGAAGCATTTTGGGTGGATTCTACTACTTCGCTGTGACATTGAAGTTTTTGGAATAAAAAGTGTTTTGGAGAAATTTATTTGTGGCTTACTGGATGACAATTTGAAGCTCAGGACTTTTTGCAGGATTCATGTGTCGGACTGCAGTTCAATAAGTTTTTCTATCCTATGTTTTAAGTTCTATATCTGTTTATAATATCATTATGTCCATTTCTGAATAATTTACATAAAGGATTGAATCATAATTTACTTAATTGTACTCTGATTTCAGATGTGATTATTCTTAATGTTTTCCTCTAAATTGGTTATAAGCACGAATTCTTAAATGCTCTTGTTTTGCTGATTTAAACATTCTTGATTACTATAATAAAGAATTCTTCATTGCTCTTTGTTTGTAGTCATTTCATTTCTTTCTTTTGAACATGGTGAAAGATTCTTAGTTGCCTTTCATCCTTCAAAATCATCTCATCCACTTTAAATTTTAAGGATTGTTCTCTGTCTGGCTATCTTGCCCTGCAAAGCCATCTTGTGTGTAGAATAGAAATCCAGTAAAGCCATCCTTTGACTCCATAGCCCAATGGACTGAAAATCTTCAACCTTGCCCTTAGTTTGCGGATTCCACCATTTTCAAACAAACTCTTGGATCTATAACTAGCCTAAAACCTTCTAAGAACAAAGATAAATCATAAAGAGAGAGCCCTCTCTGGATGCAGATTGGCTAGATTCTGCATCTGAAGGTTGGTTTGTGGTTACCTCGGGTACACTTTTCTTTTCCACAACTTCAAGGAAAACCTGAGTGATAACACAGTGGAAATTTTTCTAGATCCAAAGAGTTAGCTACAGAAGGTTGATTTTCTCGATCAGGTTGTGCATTCCCAACGCAGAAGCCTCAGAGGCAAAGTTTGATTTAGCTAGAAAGAGGGTCAATTCAGTTGCTGGAGGTCAGGAATATTTCTGGAAGGTGTCAGAGAGTCATTCTCGAAGTTTGGATTAGGTAGCTAGCTTGATCAGTTGTCGTTTCGGGCAAAGCATCATAGTGCTTGCTCATATTTGATGCAGAGGCTAACGCAGGAGTTTCATGGAGCCCATTCAGAGCCAATTTTAGAGTTGGATTAGTGCTAGGTGAGACAAAAATTTTCTCATTGATTTTTGTGGTCAAGTTTTCTTGTAGTGGATTTCTAGTTTGTGCATCCAGATTCTACTTAGAATTTCACTGCTGCTTAATAATAAAAAGTCTCAGCTGCTGCACCGGTGTTCCCAAGTTAGGTTTTTGCAGGGACATTTTTCCAAAAATAACTGTGTTGATTTTTTCGTGTGTGCTATAATATTCTCAGTTTCTAATGCTATTTTTTCTTCCGCGGTTTTATTTGTGAAGCTTGCAGTCTGATTTATTTGGTATTTGTCGTAGAAGATAAATTGTTAAATTAATTAAAAATTAGAAAAATAAATTCCAAATGTTGCAATAGGATTTTAGTATTTGAAATTTTCACACTTATTTGATGAAAAATTAAATTTCACATCCAATGAGTGCTCCTGCTTGAAATTTGAGTAAAACCGTAGGGAGATAAGTTGAAAATACGAGTTGAAAAATTAGTTTTTTTTTAATTATTATTTTCCCTCTTAAATTTGATGATGTAATCTAATATAATTTTATTATTTCCTCTATTATTTTATAATATTCCTTAGGAGGTTTATTTTAGACCTCAAAATTTCTCTCATGAAAAATTTGTGGCTTCTCTTAGTTCTAGAAAAATAAGGAGAAATCTTATAAATAATATTATGCATTATCTACAACAATATTTGCATTTGGTGCATTATCTTTCAATCCTTCTTGTTGGAGATTTCATGGAGTAAATTTTTTATCCTCCCTGACCTAGCCACATAGGTTTTCTAGAAGGTCCATGTGGCAACCTTTGGTTGGTCCATATGGAAGGCATGTGTCAACTTTTCATTGAGCCAAGTCAATTTGTCATGTGTCAACCTTCTCAATCATATTGCCACATGTCATCATATGAGTGTGCGATGTGTCAACCTTGCCACACGTCAGTATACGAGTGTGCTACGTGTCAACTTTTCCACCTCATCTCATCACATGTCAGCATCTGAGTGTGCCATGTGTCAACCCATTGCCTCATCTTGGCATGCGCCAACATCGAGTGTGCCACATGTTAGCATTTCCACCTAATATTACCACATATTGACATATGAGCTTGTCACATGTCATCCATACCACGTCATCTTGCTACATGTTAGCATCTGAGTGTGCCATGTGATATCCTTACCATGTGTCAACATCTAAGTGTGGCATGTGTCATCCTTTCCACATAATATTTCCATGTGTAATGTTTGGATTGTGGCACGTGTCAAATTTGTACATGTCCAATCAACACGGTGACATCAAGAATGTTCCTTTTTGTGATATTTTCCCTATTTGATTTAAAATTTATTAGGCCATAAAAATTTTGCATGCAATGTTTGTTTGACTTTGTTAAAATTGTGTTGGAAAGACCTCGATGAGATATTTGACATGAATACATTTTCATCAAAAAATGCGACCAAATTCAAATTGTTGATTATTGAAGATCCTCCTAGATCATACCTCTCCACAAAAAGAAACTTTTGGTCCACCAAAAGTATAAATATATAATCATGGTGAGTAGCTTTTTCTTCTCTCTTCGAGGCTAATTTGTGTACTTTCATTCTCATTGCTACTTCACTTGTTCCATTTCCTTTCCCTCCTTTTATTTCATTCCTTATACAACTCATATCAATGGTATCAGAGAAATTTTCTCCGTATTGTGTATTAGTGCATTTCCTAAATGAGGTTAGGGTACAAAGAATTGGCTCTTGAGTTAGTTTCACTTGGGAACGATCACTCTACCCAAATGACCTCCCATGGTGAAAGAAGAGTGAGATGACCGAGAAAGAGATCCTATTAAGTCATTTCTAAAGGAAGCATTCGTTTAACAAATGAATGAGATGATGTATAATTTCACATATATATTTCGATGACTACTAACAACGACTAAGGCATCTTCAATAAGTAGAAATTTTGGAGGTGCAACACCCTTCAAGGTACAATTTAACTTTGATATCCCCTTATTCAAATTCCAAATAGATGCATATGCTTTGGAGAAATGGTCAAATATGTTAGAGGGACATTATTCTATCAAAAAAAAAAAATTACAATGAGAATATTGCCTTCGTGATCCTAAAATCCCTTCCCTGTGTCAAATATTGGTGAGAAGGTTATTAGGAAAGACACAATGAAGTAAATTTTGTGATATTCAATGTAATACCCACTTAAGTTGATTTTGTTGATTCTCTCAAGGAGGAAGTCTACCTTGTAGGGAAATTTGATGACCAATACACAAGATGGAAAACTCTACGGCTAGAGAGACACTATATTGTGCGAAAGTACACTAATATTTTCCATACCTTTTGCTAAAATATAGGTATCAGAGACTCCAAGTAGCACTTGGTTTTGATGTACCATAGTGGCCTACATAGGTACATCCAAATTAATATGGATTTTTTGGATATATTCTCACTAGGAGCCACTTATATATATGTTTTGAAAATTGATAAGAAATTGAAGTAGTAGAATAAGCAGGAGTTTGGGTCTATAAGTACGCCGCAAAATAATCTTGGAAAAGGAGGCCCTAACTCACAAAACGAGTGAAAAAGTAAGGAGATCCAACCTAAATACAACCAACCGAAGTCATGGGTAAATAAGGGTAATGGGAAGTCAAATAATGAACACTGGAAAGTAGCACGAGTTCCACAAAATCCCTTAGCATAACACTGATGAATACCATGTGAAACAATCATTGTTGGATGAAATTAAAGGAAAAGAAGAGGACCTTGGATCATATTATGTTTCAAAACACGATAAAGCAAAGTGAATTAGAGGAATTTTGAGGTCTAAAATGGGCCTCCTAAGGAATATTATAAAATAATAGTGGAAATAATAAAATAATATTAGATTTCATCATCAAATTTTAGAGGGGAAAACAACTACTTTTCAACTCGTATTTTCAACTTATCTCCTTACAGTTTTACTCAAATTTTGAGTGAGAGCACTTGTTGGATGAATAATTTAATTCCTTATCCAATGAATACCCATGTTGCACATTTTTTTATGGAACTTGCTACAGGAAAAATGAGAAATACATGAAAAATGTGATTGTAATCATGTTTTCTCATGTATTTCGCATTTTTCATGTAGAAGTGTCCATTGAAATTATGCAACATCCATAATCCTTGGGTGAGGAATTAAATTTTGCATCCAACGAGTGCTCCTGCTCGAAATTCGAGTAAAACTGTGAGGAGATAAGTTGAAAATACAAGTTGAAAAAGTAGTTTTTTTAAAAATCTTTTTACTTTTTTACTCCAAAAATGGTGAATCATCCCCCATGGTTGAAATATTCATCTTGGATCCTATTTGTTCTTATAAATTTGATTTTGGTTGTACATTGTTGTTTTGAGGTCCATTTTAGACTTCAAAATTTTTGTAATGACCATCAATGAAGAACCCAGTGGTACCTTCACAACCATAAATATCCAACCAAAAGAGTCATAAGAGACTGAAGTGGGGGATCACTCTTCCATTCATAACTATGGGTGAAATGGACCCCACCACATTTATTTGTTGATAATGGGAGCTAGAAGAACCTGATCCTAGCTGAGGATATCAAGATATTGAAGTTGTTGACAGTGCCACAAACCCAACCATACAACATTGGTTGGTTGAGCCATGTATGAGACATATGTGTTAGCCAACAGTGTTATTGACACACCTACTTGCAAAAATTAAAACCATTGCAATATTTATAAATCCTCCTCCTAAAAATAAAGAATGAAAAGCTCAAAAATAAAGCTAAAACTAAAATGGTAGGCGGGGTTCATTCACCCTTGGCGTAATAAGGTGAGTGCACTATTATATCTTACTTTCATGTGCATATGTTGCTATAAGGGGTTTAAAGTTTATTCTATACAGAATCATGATGTGATATTGAAAATGTCAAATGCATAACACATATTTCCAAACTATAATATCATATGACCTATGGTAATATTAGAATGGTTTTACAATTGATTCTTTCCTTCAACATCTTATCATGACAATTATCACATCTTAAGTGTGCTTAAGTGTTGGAAATAATAGAGTTTGTTGATGGGAATTCCAAAATTCAGTTTTCATTTTTTTTTCCAAACCATCTATCATTTGTAACTTACATCAAGATAATAAATCTTAAGTTCATACAATATTACAAGTTATAAATCACCACCTATAGAATTCAATGCATAACAAAGCTTATGCAATAGGTTAATAAATGGGAAATATATGTTTTGATTATATGACAACATCCAAAAATGGAATGGCACATGTGGCACTAATGAGATCATACAACACACACACACACATCACAAAGTATCAATATTCCTCATGACCACCGGGGTGTCATGTATTGCAAAGGTCATAAAAATATTCATGTCATAAACATAGGGGTCATGCAATGCATCTCGCATAACTTATACTTTGTAATATTTATAACAATGAGGGCGATATATGTTCTGGATTTTGATGTGGATATATTTAACATGGTTTTTTGGTATACATTAAACTCCTGATTAAATGATACAATGCTTATGGTATTAACCCTCTGATATTGTGATCTATGTAAATTAATGTGATGTTCTTCGAAAAGGGAGCCACCTTGGCTACCAACTACAAAGGTTAGTTTGCAAGCCAAAACCAAATTTGGAGGCATTGTGAATAGTTTTTTCCTATTAGGAACTTGGAGGGACCCAAGAATTATTGCCTCACGCATCTATGAGCTTTAGAACTGTTACAATAGTCTGTTCACATTATTTAAGTGCTTTTGGATAAGGTATGGTTTGTAATGATTTTGATAAGCATAAATATGATCAGTATATTAGCAAACATTGTCACTGTTATGCTCTATTTGTTGTGATTTTTTAGAGTTAATCCTCTCACATTCTTTATTCATGTCATTTACCCCCTAATTTTCATGTGTTTTGGCTCTTCATGCATAGAAATAAACTATGAATTACTTTATTTGACATATAAGGATTAACCAAAATCAAAGCCTTGTTCCTTCCTCCTGTTTTTGTAAATTTTCATTACGTAAACATGGCTCCTCTTAATGAACATACTAATTCAAAATTAAACCCAACACTATGAACCCTTATTCTCTGTATCTGATAGCCATCTAAAACCCCCAGTACCCCCACTCATTGGCACATTCAAAACTTTCAGCACTATCCATTGTTTATTTTCTTTGGAATTCGTGTATTTTTGAGGTAAAGTATTTCCAAATTGTACAAGAGACATGGCTCTCATGAAGGTAAAAATACCATGGCAAATATCCTCACTCTTTTCCAATTTTGAAGTATGTAAGTAGCCATGACCAATGTTTGGTGAAAGTTATCATTGACTACAATCCAAAATATCCATTATTTTCTCTATTCATAACATAGATACAATATTTCCATAGTCTGTTTATAAACCCAAAGGGAAACACCTAATATTGTTGAACAATTTGTAGGATATCAATGATGAAGGGGCATGCAAGTCATATTCCTCCCATACCACACATAAACATTTTTTGTATTTTCTTATAACACCCTAAAGCCTTTGAAATACAATAGTTAATTTTTTTTTTTAAATTTTTTATTATAGTTGACCAGGACAACAAATAGATTCATATAAAGTGACCCAAATAAGTCTCATTTATACAGTTCATCATATGGCCTTTACCTCTTTTTTAATATGTTACGTAATAGACAAAGTATGGTTACATGTAGTCATTTGACAACATAAGGAAAGTGCGTAAAGACAAGCCATCCACTCACCATTTTAACATTGTTCATCTTCCCACGCCTACATGGCGTCCCCTACGCCCCATGCAAGGATTGTATTGTATGTAGTTGGAATATGTGAAACATTTGTGGTATCTAAAGTATTCTTGGCCACATTTTAATATTTTTCCTTGCACAGTTATATATGAACCATTCAAAACCCACCATCCGTGGAAATACTTACATGTTCCACTATGTTCATATTATTTCCAATGTGTAAATGATGGACTCTATCATTGTTTCAATACCATAAATAAACACCATATACAATCATGTGATACGTGGAAATATTTATGTTGAACAATATAATTTCATTTATTTCCACTATATTTTGTCCTTTCCATGCAAAATTTTGGAACAAAATAGCAACATATATTCATATATATTTTGATATCTATCGTTATGATTCCCCCCCCTATTTTTATATTTTTATTTCATTTGTAGTTTTATTATTATTATATGCATGAGGCTTCTCCCTATCATGTTATAAATTTAAACTGTACATATTTAATCATGTACCCTAATGCTTACAAAAACATGATCCAATGATGTGGCATACTTACACTATGAGGCTTACTTTGCATACGAATATTGTGGTTTCTTTATACATAATAAGATGAATCTACAATAGAGTTTTGCATAATGACAAAAGGTGGCATGACAAATGTTGTGTTATGGAGGGAATAATGTTACAAACAAATTATATTTTCCATCCTTCCAATGTTGATTATGAGGAGTTTAATTAACTCACTTAGATAAGACACCTCTTCAACCCAATCAACCCACTCCACATATTTTTCAAAATATGCCACTAACACACCCCAACATCATATATATTTTGCAACAACAACCCCTCCCATAGCCGTAGCCACCTCTATTTGGGATGGCAACCAAAACCATAGAAAAACCTTCCAAACATGCATGATGGCCACCCATATCACAACATTCAGCGCCTCCTTTCCTATTTACTCAACATATGCCTTTAACTGTCTCACAAGCCAAGTCTCAACACCAAAATCAACCTATCAAATCTCATACAAATGTAATTGTGTCCAAGCTCCATCCTCTTATAACACTTGCACATTCCTCCTTAGAGACAACTTCCTCACATTCCCACAATGCTACTTCTGGGACAAGTGAGAGGAAAGAAGCTTCTTTTAAAGACACACATCTATAAATAGAAAGTGGGAGAAAGGAAGTGGAAAGTGAGGGAAAATAATTGGATGATAGATAAAGTAAATTCCTAGAGCTTACATAGACTTCATATTTGTTTCTATGTTTAGTTTTCATACAAACTTCTACCTTCACCACATTTTATAGCGTACTTTCACCGCAATTCAATTTTGTGACACCACATTATTTTCACACACACACACACACACATATTTTAGTGGTATGTTTTGAGGAGATAGAAAGTGACACATGTTGGCTAATATAGTATTTTACACATTGATTTTTATGATGTCATGGACATGCATGTTTATATAGGAAGGCACAAGGTGTCTTGATGATAGATTATATATGGTGAATGATGTTTTATTATATACATGTGTTTTTTTATGATGTGAATGTTTTATATGGGAGGTACAAGAGGTTTACTTCATATCATATTATATAGATGATATGCCACTTTATTTCACAATTGTGAGTTTAGGTCATGAGACATATTGGGGGGGGGACTACCAAAAAAAATAAGTATGTATTTATAATTCCTTTAGAACCCTTTTTCCTAAAACATAATTCAAGTAAATTAAATTAATGAATAAAATAATTACCAAAACAATTATTCCATCTAATTGTTTTAAGAGACTGCAAAATGGGAAGAAGAATATGAAGGAAGGGATGGAAAAAAAACGGTGAGGAGAGGTATACACTAGATTTGATAGTTTTCATTTTCCCCTCTAATCCATTATTCCTTTGAGTACAAGAGGTTGATTTTTTTTGTGGTAGCATAAATTTGTTAAGGAGTGATAAGGAGAAGAGAAGACTTATCTCTTTCTTCTGTGATATGTTCAGGCTATCTTTCACTTTCTTGTATTTATTTATGTTTGTAAAAGGTATGATTTTTAATATAAATGCTAATAGATGAATTATTGCAAAGAGCTTTTCTAAATTTATCATATCAGAGTGATCCCAAGAGTATTTTGAGTGCCATTTTACTTTATTTTTGTCATATGAGTGTCTATGTGCAAGCCCTTTATGTATAGAAACTTTTGAATTAAGTTATGGTCAAAATTTCTCGTAGGAACTGGCCGAACAACAAGATGCACTCGCTTTTTATCAATAAAATAAATCAATTTTTGACCATTTTTACAGTAGCAGAAAAGTTATATATATATATATATATATATATATATATATATATATATATATATATTGATGAACAACTTATGTTGAAATTTACTTTACTATTTATGAGTTATAATTTATAATTTGTTAAGTACTTGCATAGCCTTTTGGTTAACAAGGTATCTCTCTAAATCTGCTCATAAAATTATCTTTATTTCATTTTATCATTGCTCATATTCTTATTACAACATTGTTAAATATTGTTTATACTGTACATGCTTTACTTTCTCTGAAATATGTACCATATTGTTCATATTTTATTTTGTTGTAAATAAATTTGTAAATAAATAGATCTCAACACCAATAAGGGAATTAAAAATTGGGCCTAGACCCATTATCTCACATGCCCTGTGAGAATTTAGGGTTTTTTGATGAAGCACAAAAACTTCATCTGTCAACAAGTGTTGCCTATCCTATGCCATTAAGCCCTTCAAAGATGAGGTACTATATGATGTTGCCCTGCTTGAATTTTGTGATGTTTTTTTAGGATAAGCTTATATGTGGTGTTGTTTATGAGTCCCATCCATGTAGCATAATTTTCACTCTAAGGGGTGAACTCTATAGGGTACCAAAGGTATTTTTAACTACTAAGATTTCATTGATCTTAACAAAATAATGTTGAAAAGTAATCTCTTATACTGCAAAGTTTGTTCTCTTCATGACCATTTAGTAAAAAGGTGAAAGGAAGGCCATTGAAACCACCACATCCCTAACATAGGGGCTCTCTATAGAACAAAAACAAGTTGAAAATATTATAGGATGCAAAAATAATTTTTTCTTCACCTATGAGGGTACATCTACCCTGCCATGTCAAACACTCAATTGAAGTGATACCTGATTCTTATTTACCTAATGGACCATTATATATTCTCTCTCTTAGAGAATGAGAAAACAAAATTTCAAAATCATGAGCTCATCCAAGGCCCACATTGGAGTGAGATCCTCACCTTTATATAGCCCAAATGTGTTGTTGTAGAAGAAGGGTGAGACATGGAGATTCTTCATTGGTTATAGATTCCAAAAGAAAATAATTGTCAAGAATAGATACTCCATTCCTTGGATTGAATGTCCTCTTGATTAGCTTAAGGGTTCCAAGTTCTTTAGTAATATTGATATGAAGTTAGGCTAGTATCAGGTTTTAATCGAGGAAACTGATGTATGGAAGACAAACCTTCAAATACAAAGAAGGAATTTTTTGAGTGGTTGGTCATGCACATTGGTTTGACTAATTCTCTAGAAACATTAATGAGGATGATGGATGATATCTTGCAACTATTCAAAAAATATTTTGTGGTTGTATATTTGGATGAAATCCTCATCTTTAGTCGAACCAAGGAAAAACATTTGCAGCACATTCAACAGGTCTTGAGTACCTTGAAACAACACACTTTGTATGTCAATGTGAAGAAATGCTTGTTGAAATTGTACCAAGGAATGACTTATTTGACTTGTGAATTAGTCAAAGATGCTAATTTGAACTCAGTCCCACAAATACTTGAGTTAGTTGTTAGTTAACATGTGTGATGTGGCATATCACTAGTTTATTGTCTGTTAATTCGAGTTAGGTGGCTTTCAATGAGTTGTGTACTAGTTGATAGCTAAAATTTCGCTATCTCGTGGAGTTAAATCTAGTGTATGTCAATTAATTGATCTCTAGTTCTAGAATAGATGTATATTTGAGTTTAGTTGGATAGTTAACTTTCTGCTAACTCAACTTACTCTCAGGTTAACTAGTTGTAGCTGCTAAAATTATCCATAGTAGGTTTGTAATTCGAATCTCCTATTGAGATTGAATGAAGGCACATATGTACTTATTTTAGGTACATAGGTTTTTTGTGCAAGGATTGAGGATTGAGAAAATCAATTTCTCTTGAGAATTGTGCTAGGAAATATGGAATTCTCTTATTTTTTAGGGGCATATTTGTGCTAGGAAATAAGAGCTCCTAGCAGGCCTTATTTTCCTAAGTGTTGGGAAATCCTTGAGAGAGAGAGTTGATCAATATTGCAACAAAGCTTCAGGCTTGAATAAATTTATATGTAATAGATCAAATTGCTCAGTTGATTCTCATACAAGTAAGAGGAGTTTTTCCCAGTTGGGTTCCTTGGATAATTTTTTTGTTCTATGTGCGGCTTTGTTTCTATTCATTATTTTATTTCCACAAATTTTTGGTAAGGAAATATTGTATCTTTTGTGATAAATTTTCTCTCATTAGCAGTTGCAAGGTTTTTAGGATTTTATACATGGTATCAAAGTTGAAAACAAGATAGAAACCAAGTTCCTTGATCAGATTCAAAGCGCATTGAAAAGGATACCAGTTAGTGAAGGGATTCTACAAGTGCGGTAATAATGCCTTTCTATGGTTTGAGGACAGAGCATGCCTTAGAAAGGACTTCAAATTTCTATGCATGGAAGGAAAATATGGAGGTTGTGTTAAATGATAATGTATTTTTTGAATACATCAAGACTAGTGTTCCTAAACCTCCTGCATTAGATGCACACCAACTAATTCAATCAAAGAAGGAAATTTCCAAACCTAGTAGGATGATCCTAGAAGGAGTCAGGGATCATATTGTTCCAAAGTTACATGGAAAGGATACACCATTCTAGATGTGGAAAGCCCTTACTGATATGTTCGAAAGCAGTAGTGATGCCAAAAAACTTTCTTTGATGAAAAAATTGAGGATTGAAGACAAATGATATGATGTAATAATCAACATTAGGAAGGCCTACCTCAAGAATTTTTCTTCAGGTCAGGTCAAGCATATTGGTGTTAGAATTAAGAGCCTCTACAAATTGGAGGTAGATGCATTTGTAGCCTTGAGGAGCAAGGAAAAAATTTCTCAGAATAGAGATGTGGTGGTTGAGAAAGAGAAGGATAGAGCTCTCAAGATGGAGCCTCAGCCAATATCTCAATTTTAGTCTATGCTAGTTGGTAGTTTGGATGACTAGTAAGATGATGATGAGGACTAGTTAGAGGCTTCTAGTATAAGGAGAGTTCAAGCTAAGTTGGTATAGGATTTGGTTAAGGGGCATCATAAGAGATTTGAGTCTCCCATCATCAAGAAGCAAACACCTAGATACACAGGGTACATGACACCTTCTAGTTCAGAGGGAGAAACTACAACAATAAAGTACTTGGGAGAGGTGAAGATAGATCCAGGTGGACGAGTTTATTCCAAGAAGACATTCCTTTCTAAGAGGAAGCTATGAAATTGTAGCAAGGAAGGGCTTGTTTGAATTCTACCTTAGTCAAACATGCTAATTCAAATTCATTCTCATAGATACCTGAGTTAGTTGTCAGTTAAAATGTGTGATGCGGCCTATCGTTAGTTTATTGTAATTTAATTCGAGTTAGAAGGATTTCGATGATTTGTGTACTAGTTGATAGCTAAAATTTAGTTATCTAGTGGACTTAACTCTAGTTTTTGTCAATTAACTAAACTCTAGTTCTAGAATAGAGATAAATTTGAGTTTAGTTGGTTAGTTGACTTTCTGTTAACTCAACTTACTCTTAGTTAACTAGTTGAAACTACTAAAATTATCCCTAGTAGGTCCTGCAATTCGAATTTCCTATTGAGATTGAATGAAGGAAAAAATGTGTTTATTTTATGATACATATGCTTGTAGGTTTTAACCCTGAACAGAAATTCTCTACACACGAACCTTATAACAGAAAATAAACAATAGCGAGAGCATAAAACATAAAACAGATAAACACAAAGATTTTCCCCTGGATCCCAAATCGGGACGACCAACTTGATATTTCATTACATTCCTTTTAGTGTTACAACACATATATATACACGCCGAAGCATATATAAACCCCAATCCATTAACCCTGGATTAGAACATAACCGTAGTTCCCTTGACCGGATCTACATAATACTAGGGGTCGAAAACCATCTTACCCCAAAACCATGTGCAAACTCATGCACAAAACATGGGTGGGTCCGCCTATGAGTGGGACCGCATACAAAAAAAAAAATTTCCGGGGCGCTGCCACCCCCCCTGTGACCCCCCTGCTGCGCCCGGCACAACGTACAGCGCGTGAGGCTAGTCATGGAAAGAATATAACACATGCCCAACATTCTCCCACTTGTTGTTTTCTTTCCATAGGGGGCCACAGGAGACCTTAGTCATTGGGCCAATTCTTCAACACCCATTGTTTCTCTACACCAAGAGAACTTCTTAGTGCTCACAGACTTCATCAATGCATCTGCAACATTCTTCAAAGTCTCCACCTTTACCAGCAACACCCTTTTAGCCTCAACCATATCTCTAGCAAAGTGATATTAAACATCAATGTGCTTTGCCTTTGAATGATAAGCAGGGTTCTTAGCCAAGAAAATTGCACTTTGGCTATCACAGTCTATCCTTATAGCTTGTTATACCAACCCCATACTTGAACACAATCTCTGCAACCAAACTGCTTCCTTGCTTGCATGAGTGGCTGCTATGTATTCTGCCTCTGTAGTTGAAAGCGCCACTACAGAATGTCTTTTACTCATCCAACTGACTGCACCTCCAAACAGGCTAAACACATACCCACTTGTAGATCTTCTTTGGTCCAGATCTCCAACCCAGTCTGCATCAACAAAACGACGAATGTCCAACATTCTTTCCAATCCTGGTCTTCCCTGGTAGCACAAGCCATAATCACTAGTGCCACGTAAATATCTGAAAACCCGCTTCACTGCTGTCCAATGCTCCTTCCCCGGGTTTGACATAAACCTGCTCAATACTCCCACTGCATGTGCAATGTCTGGTCTAGTACAGACCATTGCATACATCAGGCTACCCACTGCACTTGCATATGGAACACGGGACATATACTCCTCCTCTTCTTGTGTCTTGGGACACTGTTCAGCAGACAGCTTTACACCTACAGGAATAGGAACATTCACCGGTTTACTATCCTGCATATTGAACCTCTGCAATATAGTCTCGACATACTTCCTCTGGTTTAACCAGAGCTTCCTCTTTGCCCGATCTCTCTTAATTTCCATGCCCAAAATATAGTTTGCGGCACCAAGATCCTTCATGTCGAATTTGGAGAACAGTTGGGTCTTCAAATCTTGGATAATTTCTTTGTCATTTCCAATCAACAACATATCATCCACATACAAGACCAAATAAATAACACAGTCACCAATTAATTTAAAATAAACACAGTGATCCTCCTTGCTTCTTGTGAAGCCAAGTCCGCGCATATAGGTATCAAATTTTTGATACCACGTCCTTGGTGACTGTTTTAACCCATACAGAGACTTATTCAACCTGCATACCAGTTCTTTCTTACCCTTCACCATAAATCCTTCAGGTTTCTTCATGTAGATCTCCTCTTCTAGATCCCCGTGAATAAATGTTGTCTTCACATCCATCTGTTCTATCTCAAAATCAAATTCCGCAGCAACAGATAAAAGTAATCTAATAGAAGTAACTTTGGCATCAGGAGAAAAAATATCACCAAAATCAATTCCCGGCACCTGGGAATAACCTTTTGCTACCAACCGAGCTTTGTATTTCTACACCTTGCCTTCTACATTCATCTTCTTCTTAAACACCCATTTGCTCCCAATGGGCTTCCTTCCAGCTGGCAAAACCACCAGATCCCATGCCTCATTTTTGTGCAAGGATGCCATTTCATCAACCATGGACTCCTTCCAGAGTTTTCCATCCTCAAAATCTACTGCCTCCCTGATAGTTCTGGGATCATCATCAGTTATAGTTAAGGAAAAACCTGAACATAAAGCAGATGGACTATACCTTTCTGGTTGCCTTCTTTCCCGAACTGATCTTCTCAAAGCTAGAGTTTGTGGCTCTTGCTCTTCTGAATCTTCTTCTGCTGTAGAGTATGATTCGTCCTCCTTTAGCTCAAACTCTATCTTCTCAGGTTCCTTTGGTAGGACTTCATGTGTAACAACATCTTTCACCTCTCTAAACACCACATCTCGGCTGTACACAACCTTCCTTGTTTCTGGGTTCCAAATCTTGTAACCGTTTAAACCATCCTTATACCCAATAAAGATGCACCTTTCAGATTTATTATCCAACTTGGTCCTTTTCTCCTTTGGAACATGTACATATGCATCACATCCAAATACCCTTAGATGTGAAAGAGATGGTTTCTTACCAGCACTACAAGAAAAAAGCACATTGGTGAGGGTCATGCTTGTGCCGGACCTTTAAGGTCCATCACCAATG